>JAJKFI010000172.1:781210-791358 GCA_029204185.1 Lerista edwardsae | reverse complement strand
TTCTTTCTTTCTTTCTTTCTTTCTTTCTTTCTTTCTTTCTTTCTTTCGAACTGTACTCAGTAGAACTGTGTAAAATGTCTATTTGATCCAGAGCTTTGCTACACCTGGTGTTTTAAGGAAGAGAAGAAAATTTAATATTGCATGTTGTTTTTTTGTAGCAGGAAACATTACCTAATAAGTTTATCAAAATACATACCAACCTTTTAGCATCACTGTTCAGAACATTTATATTTTATTCTACCATAATTCTCAATTTGTTTCTAGAGCCGTAATCCTCTATAGCAGTGATCCCCAAACTGTGAACCATGGCTCCACCGCAGAAACAAGCCAGGGAAACTGTGGAATCCTCTCCATCCTATTGGCTTGTAGGATGGGGATGTAGAATGGGGAACTGCTATCAGTGGTCCAGTAGCTCAAGGAAGCCACCAGTGAAAAAAAGTTTGGGAATCACTGATCTATAATAAAATTCCACATCTTAAAGGCTATTGTTCCTCTGCCTCCCATATGGCTTTGCTGGCACATGTGGGAGGAGTTCTGTCTAAAATCTAGGAAGAAGGGAAAGATAATTGTGTTTGGGGAACCAGGGTGAAAACTCTCAAACTGTTCTTTTCTCCAGGAACTGCCAAAGGGAATAAGCACTTGTTTCCATATTACATCAATCTTCATCCTCAACACATACCTACTGAAATGCCTAGCAACTAGCACATTATGGAAAAGGGCAAAGAGGTCTGAGATAAGAGTAGGGATTGGTGAAATGGTTTGAAGATGTCACAAAAGCACTGCTATTACCTTCGCTGCTTGTTTGCCTGGCAACCTGCTTAGGTTCATCTGTAATGAGAGGGTTCACATGGCAATCAGACTCATGGTATGATCCTATGTCAGACAGTGCTGGCAGAATGGGGCACGCACGCGGTAACAAACATGCATGTTGCAGCTGCACAGATGTCAGTGTCACCAATGGTGAGGCCTGTGCTAGTAGGCCTCCACTGGTGCTAGAGCTGCACTGGCTGATCAAGGTAAGTGAAGCGCTGGGTGCTAGGGAGGCAGGGGAAGGTGGAACAGGGTAGGGAGGAGGAGTAACTGGCCCGGGGAATGGTGGTCTGGTTCAGGCCCAGGAGGGGGACAGTGACAGCAGCAGAGGCCGCCACTACATCCTATTCCGCCCCCAGGCCTTGGAGCCCTACACGGTTCTGCGCTAGCTAACTAGCTGGCACAGATCCAAGTAGATGCATAGGGGCTGCCTAGACCCAACATAGGGTAAAGGGTATGATGTTCTCTTGAGATCTCTGGCTGCCTCCTTGGTCCTTTGTGATACATTTGCGGCTTTGGTGCCGCTGTACTGTGGGGTGCTAGCCTCCATAGAATTGGGTTGTCAGCTCTCTGGCTCTGATCCCATCCTCTCTACATAAAGAAGTAGGAAGGGACTTCTGGCAGGCCAGTCAGCAGTTGTGATTGCTACAACTCTGAATGGATTTCCTGCAGGTGGGAAGGATGGAGAAGGAGATGACCAGTGGCCTGATATGAAGGGGCAGCTTTGGCAGTGAACAAAAGTGAAAGCCCCAAGGAATGAAGAGAGGGAAAGAAAGGTGGGCCTAATCAAACTGGGAAGGAATGTGGCCTGTTCTGAACACATTTCCATTTTCGGAGGTTGGGGGTTGGCCCAAATCTGTGGGTTTGAATACCTGCAGTTTTCAATATCTGCAGGGGTTCTGGGAAAGGAACCCCTGTGGATATCGAAGGCCTACTGTACTAAGTAAATGCTGCAATCCTGTGCACGCATACCTGAGAATACATTCCATTAAATTCAGCAGGGGTAGCCATGAATAGGGTTGTGCTGTAAGTCTCATTTATGATTCTTGCTCATGTGGTTGCAGTCATATGGGAATCAACACACAAAAACTGACACTCACATGGCTTGGTGTGAATGTGACTAGAATTAGAATGTGACTAGTTGGCATTTGAAACAGTGGTGTTTTGGGGGGGGGGAACGCTAAGTTTTTCAGGCTCTTGAATGCCTGTGTAAAGTGGCCCCACCCCCTCATCTTCCAAATCATTTGTGACTGTGAAAGCAAAGTAGAGCTTTGTTTCTAGGCAGTGAAGACAATTATGTTCTGGAACTTTGTCAATAACTTTTCATTAATTAGTAGTAGTTGCAGCATCAGCTATTATGTCTTTTGGTGTTGCTTCAGTGACCTTGTCAGTTGACCTACCTGAAGTTAATGGGAATTGATCAACTTACCCTAGGAATGGACTCAGCATCTAACTTTACTAGAATTACAACTCATTTTAGTGTTCATTTTAATAATAATAATAATAATAATAATAATAATAATAATAATAATAATAATAATAATAATAATAATAATAATAATATTTGGTATTTATATACTGCCTTTCTTGTCATCAGATTGCTCCTTTGACTTTAATTCAAGGCAGTTTACATAGGCAGGCATTTTCTAAACCGCAAGGGTTTTTACAAATCACAAACAAGGTTCTAATCTTACAAGAACAACTACATGCAGATGACACTTTCATCGTCCAGTCCTTCTTTCTAGCCACACAATTGCCTTCCGCCGGCTGATAAACTGCTTCTTTGCTCTCACCAAAGAGCAGCTGGCCCAGCACAACTCCTCTCTCACAGGCAGCTGAGACAGCTCAGATCTTATTGGCCGCATTTTCGAGGTCTGCGGCACACAGAAGCTTCTGGTGTTCTCAAACTGGCGACCTTCGGATCTTATCTTCGGGCATTACTGCGGCTTTAACCCTCTCAACTAGACCTTCTGCCCTTTTACTATTTTACTATCACATCAGTAGGCTTATGCTACAATTGTAAACTCATGTGCACAAAACAAAGTCATGCTGAAAGTTCAAAAGAACAAAGTGTACTGCAGCCAATCCTAAACTGTTGCACCAGCCTCTTCTAGCCCCTGCATTGTTTGGTGAAGACTTACCTGTGCTGGCTGGCACTGGGACAAGATGTCACACCAGCAGGCCAGAGGAGGCTCTTGGGCTCACTCTGCTGGCTCTCATAGCTGCAAACATGCCTTACAGTATGTTTATAAAACTGTGAACCAGGATAGGGATGGCTGTGCTGTGAATGTCAAAGTTCTACAGTACAGGAATAAAGCAAAAAAAGGATATTCCAAAGACAGAAATCCTTACTATTACTACCTTTTCCTGGAAAAAAACAGGGTTTTTTCCTGTTGATTTTTTTCTAACCAGTGATTTCACTAGATAATTGAAATCAGTATGGTCCTGCAATAATGCACCTTGATAGAATGTTTGAGAAGATATAGCTAAGGAAGCATATGAGCATAGCACAATCAGAAAAACTGATCATTAAGCATATTAAAGCACACATTGTTTGAGATATTTTTAGAGGGTTGTTGGAGACATATAAAGCAGAATTACGCAAGTCAGCTTCGCCTTGACTTTACCATTCCAACTAGAGATGTTGAATGCCACATTAAGAAGGAAAAAAAAAGATAACTAATACATCAGGAAGAAGAGTAGCCTAGAATCCATCTCATGACAGGGCCGTTTTCTATGTGCAAGGAGTATTTTTCTGTAGAGAAGCATTCAAAAATGCAATTCCTTTTTCATAGTCTGAATGCCACAGTCCAGGGCAAAGTACATTGCATGATTCTGCAGCATGTGTAGATCTGGTGCTAATAGGATTTTATCATCATTCGTGAGCATAAGTTCTAGATCAGCTATCAGCACAGGAATAACACTAACAAAATACATCTCAAGAACAGGTAAGATTAGTTTTATTAGCTTTGCAGTCATCTGAGTGTTTTTACAACATGCTTACTCAGAAGTATATTCTTATACATTCAACAATGTTTACTCCTAGGTAAATGGGTCATGGGATTTCAGCATGCCCGCTGGCCTGCCCAACCTCTCTTCTCCTAGAACCGTCCTTGCACCAGCCGAGTTTGGCAAGGGTGGTGTGTGTGGCCTTGTGCCAGTGCCCTTGGGCCAACGCTACTGCTATACTATAGCATTGGCCCAAGAGAACTAGCGCCGTTGCGGGGCTTCCGGTTGGTGCCCCTGAGTCTGTGCTAGTGACATTGGGCCAATGCAAGCATGTTGCATCTGCTAAACATGCCAAATCGGATTGCACCTTCATTTAGGTATGGCCAGGATGAAATGAGCCTAAACAACATTTGCACATGTATTGCAATTTGAGATCTTTGCTTCCAGCAAAGTGCCCCTTGAAGTGCATTGGGTGTGTACACTGGAGGGTTTGCCCACTCTTGAGAGTGGTTCTGGGGGCACACAGTGAGGCTGTTGTGGAAAAGGGGGAGCCTTAATAGTTCCAGTGCATGCACAGAAGTAGCTAGATCCCAGCCAATGTTTTAATGTTTACCTGGTAGTGCACCAGCTCCAACCTCTAATTCTCCTCTTCAACCTGCTCTCTAGATTCAGAAATTCCATACTCTGTTTTTCATTTCATCTTTTCTGAGCAGAAGGAGAAGGATCAGAGGAGGCTGGCACCTCCACCAACCTACTTCCTAAAGCAACTGCTTTAGGAAGGCCTGCCCTGTGAGGATGGTCAGTCTGACAACATGAATTTCTGTGGCAAAGGAAGCACCAGTGAATCTGCCCCTGGAAGTTGGTGAAATGTGAACCCCTTCCCCTTCCCATGAGGTGTATCTGGAGCCAGTAGCATCCCTGGGGCAGGCGGGGTGCTACATTTTGCAAGGTGCCTTAGGATGCCATGTAAACCGCTAAGCTCCCTCCCCCTTAAAGCCAGTAAGCAACACGGAGGCACTGCTTTCGCCGTGGGGACTGGCTGCTAAGGTGAGGGACTGGTGTACACTGCAAGGTAAGGCACTGTGCAAAACTTAGCTCCCCACCCCCTCTAGGGACGCTACTGTCTGGAGTTTGCCCCTCACCTTGGCCCCAGCGCCAACAAAGCAATGGTCAACAGAATGAGCAAAATATCATGATGTTGGATACGGCCTTGTCCAAGGACAAGTTGGCCAAAGCTAGGCGATGCCCTGGCAGAGCTCTGTGATGTTCATTGCATTGTGTTGCAGGCTGTACTTAGTTTGCTCTTGCTTTCTAAAGTGCTTTTCTTGAAATATTATCTAGGAATGAAAAAAATACATTTATTTTAATATTTAACAAGAGGAGATGAACTGCGGTACAGAGACTTAATGAGCCAGGTTACAGTGTTCCTAATCAGTGACAATTAAAACTGGATTATGTAATAAATGGGCAACCTGAAAATGATGTTAGTGGTTTCTTCTCCCAAGTACAGGTAAAAAAAGCATGTTAGACCAAGTGGAGACATTGGTCCCTATTCAGAGAACTATGCAGCGCAATCCTATGATTGGATTGCACTGCCGGGACTAGCATACTGGCAGCACAGCACAGCCTTACAGCATTGCAAAATGAGGTGCTGTATAGTGCACAACTGCTGGAAAAGGCAAGTGCTGACTATACAGCAGTGGCCTTGCTGGACCTCCCAGTGCCAATATGTTAATGGCAGAGGTGGGCTGTGTGTGGGAAGGGAGTGAGAGGACTGGGGCATAACTGGGCGGAGAGGGGAGAGGAACCAGGCAAGGAGGAGGTGGGAGTGTGTGGATCTGGTGGAAATTGCACACGCTGGCTCTTATCCCTTCCATTTTAAATCTCCCACCCCTTTTCTTGCCTTGGATATATGCTGCCAAAAGAGATGTTATATGTCTGAGGAGACCCACTGGACATGGGGCAGCCTACCAGGAGGTTTGCACAAAATGATTTTACTTAACTCTTGCAGTCTGTCTGAATGTCACCACCCCCACCCCCACAGGATGTAGTGCACACCTTTTTAGGATGCCTACATCAGTACTGGAGGCAGGGGATAGGATTGGAGCCTTAGTGACACTTAAGTGCCATTTAAATCAGTATGACTTGTTAATCATGATTAACTTAAGCCTCATTAATTTCAGTGGACATTATGCTCAATTTGGTTTTTTTGGAATTAGGTGTACTGACTTGAGATAGACAATGCTTGTAATGAAAGTTGAAATTAATAAGATACATCCCATTATTAACCAAGATGTACACACTTCCCTTATCACGTCTCATCAAAAAACTTTGTAAATTTTTGAAATGCTATAAACACTTGCTGTGACTAGGTTACAATAATAGGAGTGAAAGGCTCTGAGTGTGTGTCTGCGTGTGTTGTGCATGCGTGCATGTGCACAAAAGGGGGAACAATTCATTATATCAGCTTCAGCTCTCTGGAGCAAACTATCACCTCTATCCAGCCTTTGACAAAGCCATTTGGAAGGTGGGTTTAATAATAATTGCTAGGGATGATGAAAATGTGGATGGAGGGGAGTTAAGGAAGAAAGGAGGTCAAGTAGATCTGCAACATAAGAAATATAAAAAGACTTCAAATTCAAGCTCTGTTGGGTGAAATACCTGCAGATATTCGTCTCTTGACTGAATAAAAAGATGGGTGTGAACAGCCGTTGAGAATTTAAGAGATTTGGCAGACGTGTCCTTTCTCGTCAGGTCATTAGATTGTGGGTAGGATTCAAAGTAAGCTGAAAGATGTTCATGCAAGGAGTCTTTCTGCTCCTTCATTCTCACAGCGGTTAGATAACCGTGGCTACTCTTGAGGGTCATGGGACTCTTGGGAATGGGTTGGGATGTATGGCGCTGCAGAGGGAGGGGATTACTGCAGGCACACTTTGCTATGTGAAATGACAGAGATACGGGGAAAGAATTGGGGCCCAATCCAGTGCAGGGCCATTGGTAGCAACTTGCTCCAGGATCCTATCCCCTCTTTCCCAATCTGCCCTGCCCCTTTTCTCTCCTCAGAGTGGGTCCAAGAAGGCCTATGCAGAAGTAAGTGCTTTAACTGGTGGCTTTCTCCCCCCCCCCACCATAGTACACAATACAACCCTGGCTGGGGTGGCTGCATGCTATGGACTGATGGTGGATGGGATTGGACTGTTGAAAAGGAAGGGGGTAATAGAGCAAAAGAGGAAATGTGGAGATGCTCTAAGCCCACCGCTCTCTTCTCAACTGCTCCATTCCCCAATTTTTCCTCAAAGTCTAGAAGTGGGAGGAGGAGTGGTGGTCAGTGTGCTGCTGGTTAAGGAAGAGTAGCGTTTGCTGCACTGCCTCTGACACCCAGATATCTTGGGCTGTCTCAGGACCTTTGCGTTGGAGAAATGGGATATGGAGGAAGTCAAACATGACTTCACGACTCTGTGCTAAATAGAAGAGGGTGGAAAAAAGTTTTCACACGAAGAGGCAGAGAATTAAAATGAGACATGTTGGATTAGATGCAAAACGAAGAGCTCCGCCTTTCTTGTGGTCAGTATGAAATGCTGGTGGTACAACTTACTGCAGTGCTTCTCAAAGTGATGGGTTGCAGTCCACCAGCATGGGAAGCACTGGTGGCTCATGTCCCCTTAAGGGGAGGGGGAAGGCAGCAATGTGGTCCCCAGGATCGCTATGCTGCCAGGGATGTGGGGGCACCTACCTGCACTAGTGCTAGCCTCTGGGGGGTGGAGGGAGCCCCATGGATGCCCTACAGGGCTCCCCAAGTCTCTAAAAGTGTTACATTTGTGATTGAAAATTGGAAGTAGCTTCTGATCCTTATTTAACACTTTGGGAGGCTTGGGGAACCCTGTGGAAGCATCTGCTGGGCTTCCTGTACCCCTTGGAAGCTGGCACTAGTGCAGATAGGTGGGAAACCCACCTTTGCCCCTGGCAGCAGCACGATCCTAGGGATTGCATTGCTGCCTTTGCTCTGCCCCTGCTAGGACTTCCTTGTAGGAGTCTGGGAACAACTGACTTACTGGATTTCATCAATTGCCTGTGTTGTAAAACTTCCTATAAGGAGTAAACTAAGGAACACTTACATGTACAATTTAGAGCTTAATTTTCAATTCAAGTTTTCCATTAAAATTTAATGTTTTATGTTTGTCTATTCTCAAGAAGTCATTAAAAAAACATAGCTTTTTGGGGTTTTTTTTTGTGAGTTCTGCTGTTGTAAGAGTCCATTTGGCAGCACGCAATTTGGAGCTGCTGCCACAAACAGTAGTGGTGGCCTGCTGCTATAGCTGGTAACCTGCTCCTGAGCAGTTAAGCCAGTGTGGGAGCGGAACTGGGCTTCTCAGGGGAATGGCTGGGGCAGAGAGGAGGCAGAGGTGGATCCATCAGCAATGGCACATGCAATGGTGCACACCATATCCTCTTTCAGAAACCTTCTTGCTCCCTTTCCCTCCTCAGACATACACCACCAAAATAGGTGGCATATGTTTGAGTAACACCCCCCCCACCATTTTCCATTAGCTCACTCTCCCACCATAGGATTCAACTTGCACCGTTTTTGGGGACAGCTGCATTGGTGCTGATGGAGGGGGTTAGGGTTGGGCTCTTAATTATATCACTTTGTCTAAAGATCATGCGCAAGGAGGCCAGCTTCTTCACATTTGGGGGCCTGAACTTCCCCAGCCGACCTGCATGGGAACTGCATTCTGGCATGATATAATAATTCCTTCTCCCCCTGTACACATTAGTCAGGGAGGTATTTCTGTGGCTTGTTAGGTATCCCAGCATTAAGGATAATGTAGAAACTCTGGGAATCCTCACATTTAGTCCTGAGGTGTGCCAGAGAATTTTCAGGAAGACACTGTATGAGAAAATAAAAAATGAATTTCTGTACCAGGGGTGTGGGGGCACCACCCCCATGTCTCTGAAAAAAATTATCATCTGTATACAGCTACAGGGTGTACTCCTGTTGAGTGCTTAAGGTAAAGGTAAAGGTTTCCCCACGACCGAATGGTCTAGTTGTGACCGACTGTAGGGGGCTGTGCTCATCTCCGTTTCAAAGCCTGTAGAGCCAGCGTTTTGTCCAAGGACAAGCTTCTGTGGTCATGTGACCGGCATGACTCTACGCCGTAGTGCATGGAACGCCATTACCTTCCCACCGAAGTGGTCCCTATTTATCTACTTGCATTTAGGTGCTTTTGAACTGCTAGGTTGGCAGGAGCTGGGACAAGCAACGGGAGCTCACTCCGTCAAGCAGTCTTGAACTCCCAACCTTCCAGTCGGAAAGCCCAGCAACAGCTAATTAACCCGCTGCGCCACCACGTCCCCCCCTTTTTTTGAGTGCTTACTTGGGAGTATTTCTGCAATTTCACTCCTCCAATTCTTCTTTTAAGTATTCTGTGTCCCACTGAAATCAGTGAGACTTCCACAAAAATATGCATAGAAATGGACTGCATTCCACTGAACTCTTGGAACTTGCTTTTATGTAAACAAAAGTCCTTTACCATGGGCTATTTTTTTCTTCTCTTTTCTTTTTAAAATATGTTCATGCTTTCTTTCCACCACACAGTTCAAGGTGGCTCACAAGGAGATAAAAACCATTAAAACAAAACCATGAAATAAAATAGCAGCAGATTAAAAAGCACATCACAAAGCAAATCAAAGCAATAAAAGCAAGACAAAATAGTATCAGAAGTGTGTATATATCATAAAAATCATCCAAGACAACCACATTAATAATTATAAAATTACTAATTAATATAGCACAAAACATAAACTAAAAGCTTGAAAAAATAGAGGCAGCCTTTGCCCGGCACTGCCTGATAATTGTTATGGCCACACATAGAGCTAGCAGTGCAACTCCTTGAAATGTTCTTGTATCAAGTTGCTACATAACAAACTACTATACATGGAATGCAGTGAGTGACACTGCAGAGAACACTGATGCCTTGCTTGCTGAACAGGGTTAGTGAGCAAAAACTCACAGTCATATGAGGAAAGTTCCACTGTCATTAAAACCTGTTGTACTTTTAAACAAAGTTAATTTGCTTAAGCCCAAAGCTTATAGTCATGCACAGCCATTTTTTCTCCCACAGCAAGATGACATTTTTGAAGTCATCTTGTGGTCGATATTGTGGTCTGCATTGGGGAAAGAGATTACCAGCACATGTTCTGCAGCCTTGAATTTGTGTTTGCCAATCCAAGTTCAGCAAACTAGATGAGTGAGGCTGGCAGATCTCAGGTTGGCATGACCTTGTGCATGTGAAACCAAAAATTCATCTTGCAGCTCGCTCGCTCGCTCGCTCGCTCGCTCGCTCAATCAATCAATCAATCAATCAATCAATCAATCAATCAATCAATCA
>JAJKFI010000172.1:754172-768991 GCA_029204185.1 Lerista edwardsae | reverse complement strand
GAGAGAGAGAGAGAGAGAGAGAGAGAGAGAGAGAGAGAGAGAGAGAGGTGTAATTCTATTAATTTCCTGGAGCCACTCTTGGATTCTTTTCTTCGACATGGATGTTATTTTCCAGTTCTGTGGTAAGAAGGCTTATTTTAATGATAAATATAACACGATAAGTTAAAAGATCAATATTTTCACATCTGAATTATATGAAGCCTTCCTTATAAGAACATAAAAAGAGCCCTGCTGGATTAGGCCAAAGGCCCATCTAGTCCAGCTTCCTGTATCTTACAGCGGCCCACCAGGTGTTCCTCAGGTGAATATAAGAACAGCCTCGCTGGATCAGGCCAAAGGCCCATCTAGTCCAGCTTCCTGGATCTCACAGTGGCCAATCAGATGCCTCAAGGAGCACATACGCCAACAAGATTCTTGTATTCTGTTGGAATGATGCCCAACTTTGATGAGCAGAGACCTACGGTTCAGTACACTGGAAACTATTTACTGATTTCCATATATAAGCATACATGAGTCATACTTGTATGGTAAAAAATATTGACCAGAATAACCATTTATATTATTTTGCAGTTTACTAGTATGATATATGGATAGGCTATACTAGTGTGGATAGGATTGTAGCTGGTATTTACGTCTCTACAAATTAGATGAGGCCTGGGGAAAAGCTGTCTCTTGAGACAGTTCTTGAAGAGTGTGAGAGACTGAGGATGAAATCCTATTATATCCAACTTTCCAGCACTGGGGTAAGGGCAATGCTGTTCTGAGGTAAGGGAACATAAGATTCCCTTACCAAAGACTACTATTCCATTGCAGGATGCAGCACATGCCCCATTGACACAGCTATGCCATGTTGGAAAATTTGTTAGGGTTGTGCCTTGAATCATATGGGTGCCTGTGGGAGACAGAAAGCTGTCCCTTTTGGCCTTATTCAAGTATTCAGCCACAATGAATGAAAAATATTTTTAAATGAGCATTTTTCTTCCAATTATACATAGAGTTGCAATCCTACACGAAGTTGTACTTCTGGAACTTTTATCAGTTTAAAGTGGATGACGTGAGCACTGTCATCTGTCTTAAATTGTGCTCACTTGAATTCCTTTTATTTTGTGAACCTGTGATTGCTCACAGGATGGAGGCTGAGCTGTGTGTAATGAGATCCTCTAGTCTAGTGCTCATGATGGTGGTCATCGTTTTGGGCAAGTATCTCGTAACAAATCAATTCAGAGTGAAGTAGTTGCATTGTACTGTGTCCTATGGGGAATACACAGACCTATTAATTAAATTTATTAAGCATATTAACAGATCATTAATTAACCATTTACAGAAAAATAGGCACTGTATAACTGATAAAAAGTATAACATCCCAGTGCCTGTTTACTCATTCCAGTTTTATTTATTATTCTACACTGTTAGAGAGATTCCTCTAATTAGATCAGGGACGTCCAAACTATGGCTTGTGGGCCAGATCTGGCATTTGGGGAAAGTCTTCCCCATTGTGAGCGGCACGGATCATTCTATCACACTGTCACTCCAGCCAACTGGCCAGGCATCCCAGAAGGCTGTGCAGCAGGATACCGGGCATAGATGTGAATGCCCAGAGGGTCTCTTAAGCCAATCGGCTGGAAAATGGAGCAGTTGCGTGGCAGAACGATCCACACCACTTGGGATGAGGGAGGGGTTTCTGCTGCACAGCAGTCGCAATTTTGGCAACTGCTGAATTAGATCATTCCATCTCAAAAATAATATTGTAGAGATAGAAAAGGTGTAATTTGTTCTGTGGTTGTATTTAGGGGTGGTTACTTCATAACCTGTTAGTGAAAAGCCGCACAATTCAATGGGACTGGAGCCTAAATGAAAGGGTAATGAAACAAAAGATACCGTTTTATAAAGACACAACATTAAAACTATGTAAAACATCTCTATACATCCTGTATATATTTATACAGGAACTGATATTATGATGGAAGATAAAGCAGAATATACTCATTTCAAAATAGTACTAAAATGATTCACTCAGACTAAAACAACTCAAACCACTTGCTAGAGCAAATGATTTTTTCTTTTCTTTTTTCTTTTATGACTTTTGCAAACCGAGTTCATCCCATATCATCATAACTCCTTTTTCCACTTTACTTCTTCCTTCAAGTCCTGATGAAAGGGGAAGAAAAAAGTTTAACTTAACACACAGTGCTCTGCTCCCTCCAACCCCTCTGGGATTGATGCCAAAGGGGCTCTGAAAGGGCTATTTATCTTTTAGTTTGACCACCTTATTTGACCTGCTTTTTATAACCTGGTTTTGGATGATGATCCAAGACAGCTAAATGCCTTTTGTGTCAAACTGAAAATGAAATCTGAAAGAAAGGAAAAACAAAAGAAAAAAAATGAGAAACTGTCATTTGCTCTGAAAAGGAAAATATTTTTAAATAAATACCATCTACTCCTAGCAGAGCTTTTGTTCCTTTGTAAGTTGTCTTACATACAGCAAAGTAGCAGGTGTCAGTGAGTGACAGCCCAATCCTAAGCAGTGCTGGCGTAGCAAGGCTGGCGCAGCAGGGCTGTATCCTGCTCAGTAGGAGGCAGCAGCAGCGCAGCACAGGACAAGGGGAAATTTTCCTCTTGCACTTGGGTAAGTGCCAGCCAGCTTTATGGGGCTGCTCAGATCTGTTCCTGCTGATTTGTAGGTGCAGGTGAACATGCGTAGCAGTGGCCCGAATTGGGGCCGCCAGGGACGGAGCTTAGGATACAGTGCAATGGCCGTCGGTCATTGCCGCTCACGTTGCCGCCCACTGCACTCCCATGTTATGCCCCTGGCACACCTCTGGAACACCCTCTGCGAAGTCCTGCGCCAACTGAGCGTGGCTGGTGCAGCAGTGCCCGAGCACCAGCGCTGCTGCTTGCACCATTCCAGCGCTGCACTCCCTCGTGCAGAAGCACCTGACGACACATTTGCAACAGCACTGGATCAGTGCAAGAGCGCAGTGCTGGAGCAATGCCAGTATAGGATTGCGCTCTATCATGGAATCTTCAAATTGGTGAGAACACCTGGAACAGGAAGTCAGGAATCCCTGCAGAGGAACAGCTGGGATCGTGCTGGTCTCTCCTGCTAGCCATACTGCAGGCTTCCATTGTGGCAATGGCATCATGAGGGGGTGGGTGGGGGTGGGCCGCACCAGGTGACACACACAGGGGTTGGCTGACACTACCAGGGACCAAAATTGCTAAAATTGCAGTTTGAAAAGATATTGCCATCATGTTATATACCGTTGGATGTGGAATTTCACCCAGAATTCAATGGAAAAAAAAACCTGTGTAATATCTTCATTTTATCGAAAGTTATGGCCAAAAACCTAAAACCCAAAAATAAAACTTTTAATGTAGAAATCATGATTTTTTTTAAAAAAAACCACTGTTTTACAGAATAATACCATCCTTTGGATGTGGAATTTCACGAGGAATTTAATGAGGAAAACCGGAGTGTCATATCTTTATTCTATCAAAAGCTATGACCAAAAAAACAAAAATACAACTTTTTATGTAAAAATCGTGGTTTAAAAAAATCATTGTTATGAGTCAGTTCTCGTTTCCATGTATCAGAGCTAATAGTAGATCTTTTATTTAATTGTGTGAGTGTCATCAAATTGGCCATGGGTTTTTTGTTAGTTTCTAATTTGTTGGGTGACCTGTACTCTAGCTAGCTAGCTAGCTAAATAAATAAATAAATAAATAAATAAAGTTGCTGTATGGTTTGGGAGGAGGAGATCCAGTGGCGTTATTCACCCGGTACACTGGGCGGGACTTACCTTTGAGCGGCAGTCCGCCTGTTGCATCACGCCGCGTTCTGCTGCTTTCCCGCCTGCCCCGGCAGGCGGGAAAGCGGCGGAACGTGGTGTGACACAATGAGCGGACTGCCACTCAAAGGTAAGTCCCACCCAGCGTACCGGGTGAATAACGCCACTGAGGAGATCCACCATGGGGGTGATGTGCTGACCTCCTGCCCCAGGTGATGCAAACTCTAGTACCTTGTGAACTGTGTGACTGGGCATGTGGAGGGCCCTGTGGCCTTTTCTTGTTAGACCTCTGCCTGTGGAGAGCAGAGATTAAAACAGAGCGTGTAGCATGAGCAATACATGGGCTCTTGAAGAGAATGCGTATTCAGCATTTGTGAGGAAGAATGGTACTCCCTGGGTGTACATGTAGCCGAGCCCATGGGGGTGAGCGCAAGGTGTCTGAGAGCATTACTTTCCCTCCCATTGTGGGTTACACTGGAACTATGTGAGAAATGACTGTCTTGTTCCCCATGGCAATTCTTCAGTCTTGAAAAACAACAACCCTGTGAGGTGGGTGAGGCTGAGAGATAGTAGTAGTCATGATATGAAATGAATTATAATCACAATGGCCAGAAACTGCAGTTAATATTTCCCCATAAGCAATGGCTGAACATCAGTGCCCTCCCCTGCTATTGCTCCCTTGCACATAGTACTCAGTGACATGTTGAGCTCCTGCATCTGGAGGCTCAACATAGCCATCCTACATAATGTTATGTACGACAGTTGTATTGTCGTGTTTTGGGGGTGGTTTTTTTTGCCATAACTTTTGATAGAATGAAGCTATTACACTCTGGCTTTTTTTTACTGAATTCCTCATGAAATTCCACATTGAATGATGTATAACATAATGGTATTGTTCTTAAAAAGCCACAATTTTAACAAACCACAATTTTTACATAAGAAATTGTACTTTCAGTTTTTAGGTTTTTGGTCATAACTTTTGATAGAAATTAAGATATTACACTCCGGCTTTTGCATTGAATTCCTCATGAAATTCTGCAGAATTTAATGATTTCAGTCCCTAGTGGTGACACCTGCCTGAGGGTGGCACTCGGGGCTCCTCATCCCCACCCCATAGGTAGGGGTGGGGATTTTTTTTTTGTTGAAAGTCGCCTTTTGGGCATTAACAACCCCCTTTTGATGGTTAAAATATCTGAATAAAAACACAATACACCGCATTTTGGTGTTTAAGATATTTTTCCAGAAATTATAATAAGACTACTTTTCCAATTAGAAATAATACTGTGGCTGCATCTGCTGACACTATAACACCTGTATCATCTACCCAGTACAGTTTTAAAGCATATAAAAATAAGAACTTGGAATGAGAATAAAAACACATAACACTGCAATTTGCTATTTTAATCAAGAAATTTTGGGGAAAAAAATAGCACCAAACACACATACCCCTACCCAGAGGTAATAACACTACTGACAGCATGAGACCAAAAAGATATATCCCCAGGCTACATGTCCTGACATCTGATTTCTGGTCTCCTTTGCAGGAGCTTTAGTACTGGGATTGTACAAGTAAACAAATAAAATGTGTAGATTACCTTTGAAAAGTAAAGCTCTTGTTTTTAAGAATTCAGAGGAAAATTAAAATTGTTTCTGTTCTCTATGAAACCGCAGTATGATGTTAGGTGCCTGTTGCAATGTGTAGTGTGTATTTGACAAGATCAAGTTACCCTAGTGCAGGTCCCCCTTAGGCGCAGGGTCCAATTGGTCCAATTAGCTTACAACTGGCCCTGTCTGTAGACACTGAAGGGAAGGCAGACCCTGTGTAAGGCAACCCTTGCTATTGGCATTTAGAAGGGAATTTGAAAAGTATAGCTTGGCCAGGCCTAGTATACTAGGGATCTACCCTTCTTCCCTTGCCTGGTTATCAAAGATTTTTCTTCTTGTTGCTGTACTTTAGGGGGTCCCTCCAGCAATATCTCTGATCATACCTCTGGTTCAAACCCCAGTCCAGGGCCTTAAACAGAGCTCAGAGACCCTTGATTGCTGAAAACAAACTCCATGTCTGGATAAGTTGTAGCAGCCCATATTCTCTGATGGTGACAGCAAAACTGTGTATTTTGTCTTGGTTTTGTATTCTGAAAAATCACAGCACTGAAAATCTTCATTAATACTAATAAAAGGATTTGGGCAGCTAATTACAATTGCTTAGATCAGCAAAGTCTCACTGCTATAAAACTACTGTACTTTTAACCAGCAGTTGGGGCATGTTGAATGATGCCAAAATGTCACATTCTTACTGTAGTATTGTATGATGCTGATCCATCAATGACATACAATTGGGTATTAGTAGATGCCTTCTCTAAGAGCAGTACAATGCCAGATTTACAGCTCCCTCTCACTATACTTAATAGATAAAAGTGCAGATGCATTTTCCAATAATCTATTTGTCACTCCAAATAGGCCCTGTCATGTTAAGGACTTGGAAAAGAGGCACATAAACTCTCTTCAAATAGCAGCTAGTCTTAAAACCAGAAGTGTCTTATTTAAGTGTTCTTGTTTCTCCATTAGACAAGAAGTAGAGTTCTTAGTGTGGGATTTTTACTGCCTTGTGAGAACTGTTCTTGGGAGTTAATTCATAAGAACATAAGAAAAAGCCTTGCTGGATCAGGTCAAAGGCCCATCTAGTCCAGCTTCCTGTATCTCACAATGGCCCACCAGATGCCTCATAGCATGGGTGGCCACATTGCAGCCTGGATCCCTAACATGGCAGAGGCAGCAGAGGTGGCTAATACCCCTGAGCAGGAGCATTATTTTATTTATTTGAAGAATTTATACCCCGCCTTTCCTATGCCAAAGCAAACGCCCAAAGCGGCTTACAGAGAACAAACAAAATACAATGTAACCATAATAAGTAAAACGTAGTAAGTAAAACACATTAAAACAACAGCAATAAATTAAACATTAACGGGAACACTGAGAGTGAACTGGAGAGTGAACTGGGCAAGAGGCACTTTTTCAAGTGGTGTCCTCTTATATTTAGCAGGGGGAGAGCAATTGTCCCTCTTCACCCCAGCACAGTGTCTTTCTCATGGCTGTTGCTGGTGGTGTTCTCCATTCTTTTAGATTGTGAGCCCTTTTGGGACAGGGAGCCATTTAACTTTAATGTTATTATTTGCCTGTAAACCGCTTTGTGAACTTTGTGTTGAAAAGCGGTATATAAATACTAGTGATTGATTGATTGATTGAGTGAAAGCTAGACCTAATTCTCGATGTCAGTACGTATTGGAGGGTGGGAAAAACAATTGACCAGGGGAGTGAAACAGACTATGACAATATACCAGAGGCACAGAGGGCAGACAGCCACACAGTCATCCAAAGGCCAGACTAAGTAGGTATGATTTGAGCCCTCTCCGAAAGGCCATGAGGGAATATTTAGTTCTTAATTCTTCTGGTAGGGAATTTAACTTGGGACAGAGGGGGCACTTGAAGGAGAGCCCCTTTAGATGATCTAACAGGGTGAACAGGTATGTATGGGAGAAGGTGGTCCTTTAGGTAGGCTGGGCCTAAGTCATGAAGGGCCTTAAAGGTCAGTACCATCATCTTAAGTTGGGATCAGAAGTGAATGGGCAGCTGCTGAAGGAGTGGTCCTACTGAGTCAAACCGTCTAGCCCTTGTTACCACCCGGGCTGCTGCATTTTGTACTAACTGTAGCTTCCAAACAGTTCCCGAGGGAAGTCCTACATATAGCGCATTACAGTAGTCCAGCCTTGAAATCACTAACACATGGACCACCGCGACCAGGTCAAAACGGCGCAAGGATGGTCAAAGTTGGCGCACCAATCGAAGCTGGGCAAAAGCACTCCTAGCCACAGCTGCTGCCTGGTTCTCCAGAGACAGCTGAGAGACTAGGAGCACTCCCAGACTGCGTACCTGTTCTTGCAGGGGAAGTGTCACTCCATTTAGAGTGGGTGAAAGTGCCTGCATTGAGGGTTTCCTGACCAGGAGGACTTCTGTCTTTTCTGGATTCAGTCAACCTATTTGCTTTCATCCATACCCCAACTGCCTCCGGCAGCATCTCAAAACCTTCACAGCCTCTTCACTTTGGGATGGTAGAGAGAGATAGAGTGGAGTGTCATCAGCATATTGGTGACACCCCACTCCAAACCCCTGGATGATCTCCCCCAGTGGTTTCATGTATATATTAAAGAGCATGGGGGATAGAATAGAGCCCTGAGGCACTCCATATTGTAAAGGCCAGAGTGCCTTACAACTTGTACAGCTTGTGACCCACAAGAGCTTTCTAGTTTTTCTTCTTGCCCCTAGGGTTAAGAACATAAGAAGAGCCCCACTGGATCAAGCCAAAGGCCCATCTAGTCCAGCCTCCTGTATCTCACAGTGGCCCACCAGACACCTCAGGGAACACATAACACAACACGATACCATCCTGTCACCACTCCCTTGCACCTGGCATTCTGAGATAGCCCAGTTGTAAAATCGGGAGGTTGCACTTAGTACCTTTACCTGTGATGAACTTTTTGTTTAGAAATCAGGCAAATCCAAGCATAATAATCATTTCTACATTGCTTTGTACATTGTTTGGCTTCAAGGTATAAACGGTTAAATGAGATTTGAGAGCTTGCAGTTATATTTCCATAGCCATTTGCGCAAGGCGTCCGTAAGATTCAAGAGGGAGACTTCCATGTGGTTTGCTTGTCAGCTGCCCAGCCTTGTCTCTATTGCAGGCAACCCATACTTTTGCAATGCAGGGATCAGGCCAAGAGAAACACCTGGCCACTGCCATGGTAGAGTCTCCCACTGGCAAAACAAAGTGGGATAGTTATCCCCCAGGCACTTCTGAGCCCTAGCCAGTTTCAATCAACAGTATTCAAGATAACCTCTTTTGGACTAATCTATCTGGTCTTGCACTGATGGAATTTGAGTTCCTGAGGGAAGTCCTACATATAGCGCATTACAGTAGTCCAGCCTTGAAATCACTAACACATGGACACTGTGCACAGGAGCACAGGAGCCATTACTTGCACCCCCTTATGGGCACTTGAAGCAGTCGCAAAAAAAGGGTGCTCCATACCAGCGCAGTACTTTCTCCTTCACCTCCTCTTTTGGGCACTCGGAGCAGTTGAGTTAAGTTGAATTGAGTTGAGTTGAGTTAAGACCACTCTGAGCTTCTGACTGCTTTTTTTCATATTTTATACACCCTTCCTCCAAGGTCAGCTGCTCAGAGCAATGTGCAGCCTCTCTTAGAGCCTGGAGGTAATTAACGATGATATCATCATGTCACTGCAATTACTTCTGGGTCATGCACTTCCGGCTGTGTGTGTGTGTGTGTGTGTGTGTGTGTGTGTGTGTGTATTTGACGTTGAGTGTCATAGCCTCAGGTTCAGAGGGGCCAGTGACTGGTATTCCAAAACCTTCTGGTATTCTGAACCTGGAAAGGGAATTGATGGGTTCATCCTCTATGCATTTGCTTAATACCATTTTAAAGCCATCTAGCCTAGTGGCCATCACCATGTTTTATGGCAGAAAAAGAGGAAGATGTGGCGTTCTGATTATGCAGTTATCAGTCAGGCAAGGTATCCTGGGCTTTTCCAGGCTAATTAATACAGTGTCTCCCAATATCCATAAGGGATATATTCCCAATCCCACCCCTGTGGATACCCGAAACTTCAGATAAGGAGGAACCTTATCTCCATGGCCCCCATGCCCCACTACTTTTTTATCAAGGGCAAAGCATCTGCTGCATTGTCAGCTTTTTCAAGTTTGACCTGATCTCAGTTCCTCTGTGTCCCTGGATGTGCTCATGAGATAGAGCGTCTATAGGATGGTGCACTATGGCAGAAGCAAAGGTCTACAGCAGTTGAGAGGTTCTCAAACTTCTTAGCATTGGGACTCACTTTTTAAAATGACACTCTATCAGGACCCACATAGCTTTATCAGACTTTTAGAAAGATGATCTAGAAAGAAATAATATATTTCTTTACAAGTAATATTTTGTTTATTTATTTGTTAAAAAAGTGTTCCGTTTCTCATAACGAGGCAGCCCTAATGAATATCCTCACCTGTTCCCACTACCTATCATTGATGAACTTGGGGGTGGTGGTGAGGAAACGACACCAGAAAAAACGCACTCCAACATTTATATCCTGGTATTTACACAAGCAGATGGTGACTGCAGCCATGAAATTAAAAGACGTTTACTTCTTGGGAGAAAAGCTATGGCGAACCTAGACAACTTAATCAAAAGCCGAGACATCACCCTGCCAACAAAGGTTCGCATAGTCAAAGCGATGGTTTTCCAAGTAGCAATGTATGGCTGTGAGAGCTGGACCATAAGAAAGGCAGAGCGCTGAAGAATAGATGCTTTCAAATTATGGTGTTGGAGAAGACTCTTGAGAGTCCCCTGGACTGCAAGGAGATCCAATCGGTCAGTCCTCCAGGAAGTCAAGCCTGATTGCTCCCTGGAAGGACAAATCCTCAAGCTGAACCTCAAGTACTTTGGCCACCTCATGAGAAGAGAGGACTCTTTAGAAAAGACCTTCATGCTGGGAAAGATGGAAGGCCGAAGGAGAAGGGGGCGGCAGAGGATGAGCTGGTTAGATAGTGTCACTAAAGCAATGAGCATGAAATTGGGCGAACTCCGGAAGCTAGTGGAGGACAGGGAGGCCTGGCATGCTGTGGTCCATGGGGTCGCAAAGAGTCGGACACGACTTAGCGACTGAACAACAACAACATTTACACAAGCTGGCAAACTTCAGCTCTTTGCAGGGCAGTGAGCAGTTATCTGGGTTTTGAATAGCCTCAGAGCTTGAGGTAAATAGTTATCTGATCTTTCTATTACCTGTGTTTTCATCAGAGGCTCTGTTGGACCCACCAGAAATTGGGTCCCAAGCCACAGTTTGAAAAACACTGTTCTAAGAGAACCTATGACAAGCTTGCCCCTGTGACACCAGGTAAATCTTTCTTGGATTCCCTGCACGGGAAATAAATGTAATATAGGAAAAAAATGGTAGAGCTCATTAAGAAATTAGTGCAGAATGATAGTTTCTGAAATAAAAGAGTAGCACAAAAGGTCAAAGATTGCCTTGAAATAATATATCTGAACAGAACACTCCAGACATTTTAAAAAAAATCTTTAGGTGTACACGTGCTGAGTCATTAGAACAATAATAACCTGAGCCTTTAGATCAGGAGAACAATAAACATTCCCAATGATGACAGCAATGAGAGAGATTTTTTTTTAAATCCACACTGGAAAGTAGTAATAGGTGAATTCAATTGCCCAAATAATAAGTATGTTCTGCTATGACTTTAATCTGTTAAGAAAGGCAATTTATTGACAACAGAACTAATTACTTTCTAGGGCACACTAAATGAAAGGGCACCTCCAACTAAATCCTAAGTAACACACTGGGACTGGTTCAAAATTGAGCCACTAAACAGTGACCTATCTTATAATTAAAGTTCAACACTTCCACTGGAAGGATTATATCATAAACTCACACACTGACATTCTACCTTTTAATGATTTTTAAATGGAGAAATCTAGTTGGATGGTGTTGGAAGATGCAATATCAAGTTAATCCATAGAATAAAAAAGCAACCTATGTAAACATGCCATTTTAGAACTGCAGGAAGTTTACATGCTGCTATACAAAAAGAAAAAGAATTGTATTACAGTGGAAACAAGATTGCTTCACTCAGAAAAATATGTCAGGTAAGATGTACAGTGTAGTGGTTCTCAAACGTTTTAGCACTGGGACCCACTTTTTAGAATGACGATCTGTCTGGGACCCTCCAGAAGAGATGTCATGGCTGGAAATGCCAGCATTGTGACGCCAGAGCCTGCTGCTTTCTTTATAATCTAACAATAAATTGGGCTATTTCTCAGCCATTTTCCAATAGCAATCAGAAAGGAAAAAAGCCTATTTACAACCTTGATACAAGCAAAACAAACAGCATGGGACAGCCTCCCCCATCCCAGCATCCCTTCTCATATTTTCAATATGGCTACTCATTGCGGCCTTGCCATTCCAGCGAGATACCTCAGTATGCTGTGTAAGTACACCCCTCACCTTCGGACCCATTCTGGGTGGTAAGAGTAAAGTGGAGGAGATACCTTCGTGTTGCTCTTGCCACCCAGAATGGCTTCAAAAGCAAGGGGTAGGCACTTTTCAAGTGGTATTCCTCTTATATTTAGCAGGGGGAGAGTAATTGTCCCTATTCATTTGTTCCCTTGCCCTGGGATAAGCCCGGCAGCTACTATGGGGCAACTTGAATATGCGCTAGCTCATTTGCAGAGTTGTTGATCATCAGAGCTCTCATTCTGGAGGTTCTGGAGATTTTTTATTTATCACAGCATTTTAAGGAAGGGAACTTTAAGTATATATGATGAAAGGTAAGAAAATAAGGCCCACATTCACAATAATGTTGCTGAGGGGGTCATGATGCTATTTGGGGGTATGTGCTATTTGTAGCTTCCTGAGGATTGACAGTTTAATGCATAAGTAAAATCTTTATAATAATCTATTTAGGGTGCAATCCTAACCAACGTTCCAACACAGGAGTAAGGGCAATGCAACTCTGAGGCAAGGGAACAAACACTCCCTTACCTTGAGGAGGCCACCGTGACTACTGTTCCACTGCAGGATGCAGCACATGCCTCATTGGCACTGCTATGCCAGTGCTGGAAAGTTGGTTAGGATTGTGCCCTTACGAAGTAGCAAACATGTACATTTCAGAGGCCAGCCTATCTTATATTCAATGTCACTAGATGCTCTTTGCTTTAGCATTTGCATGTGGCATAAGCAGTGGTAACTGTTGAAGTGTAGAAGCTCTTATGATGCCACTTAGCCCCATAACCCTGCCCCCTGATCACCAAGAACCCAAGTAAGATTCTTTTTAAGGATTGGGTATGATTTTTGGGAGATGGGAAATTATTTTTCCTTCTCGAGTTTTTCTGGGCCTGCGTTAATTCGATGGGGACCATTGTAATGGTGTTGAATTCCTCTTGATCTGCCCTTTGCAGTGGATGGAGGCACGAATGGATGCCTACTCATGCGTAAATGCGCTCATGCAATTCAGTTTCACTTTCCATAGGTTTAGATATATTTTCCTTGTCAGCTATCAACTTGTCAGTTTCAGTTTCACGATCCACCAAAAATCAGGTTGCGACTCACTGGTGGGTCCCAAACCACACTTTGGGAACACTGGACTATTGTATGTTCTTATGGAAGGCATGAAAAGTTTGTGCATTGAAATGAATGCCCTGCCCATGATTCCGTTCTGCATGTCCTGACATATAATCAAATTTGTAAGGAGAGAGGAAGGCTATGCTAGTTTTATGAAATAAGACCATATGCTTATGGGGTAAGGATTACTTCCTAAGAAGTGGAACACAGAGCAGCACTTTTCACAAAAGCCATTCATTGTTGAGGGGGTTCATATGAGAAGAAGGGATTTCCTAAGTTCTGGGTCACAAATACGTTCCAGTACGGGTCGGTGTTTCCTTGTCTGTCCTACTTAGCCTGTGTCTGCGCTGCCACTATGTAGATACAACATGGCTTTACGGAAATAACACTCTTCAAGTGTCAGGGCTGTAGTCTTTCTGTCTGCCAAAATACAAACTTGCTTCCTGGAGGGATTCTTTCTTTTGACCTTTATAATTATCCCTGTTCAATCTTTCTTCGTGTTATTTTTCCTTCCCCAACACCCCCCCCCAAACTCCTGCACTCCTCTCCAGAGTATTAGGGATGTGAGTGAAATTGATGACTAGAATGTCTCCAGTCTTTATGATGATGAATGACTTTCACTGCCAAAGCTTTTATTGTCTGTGATTTGGGAAGAAGGGGGAACTGATTTATCATGGCTCACTGTCATGGCGTTTAATACAGTTATAAATCCTGACGTCACCCACTCTCCAGCAGAATGAACTGCTCTGGCCAGGCACCCCTCCCCTCACCCCATCTTCATTAAACTTTTATAGATTCTTCCTTCTCACAGGTCTTTGCTTGGCTGTCACTATTATACTCATCAGAAGGCAACATTCAGGCTGTAATTTAAAAACATGGGAGTCCCCAACAGCCAAAATTTCTACTAAATGCTCAACAGGGGAAGCAGAGATTGGTGGGGAGAGGTAGGGCATGGATCACATCAAATGGGCGATTACCCTGGGCTTTTACATTGCAACACCTACATGGAATTTCTGCAGTATGAGACTGTGTCACTTTAGGGCTGTATGATACACACAGCCCATATCACGGACAGAAGTGAGGTGCTATTTGGTGGGTCAGATAATCTATTTTGACATGCTTATATTGCAGTATTCTAATGATGGAAAGTAACTTCATATCTGATTGAGGGCACAATCCCAACCTGGAGTTAGGCCGGCACAGTTAGGCCAGCAAAATTTGGCCAGCACGAGGGCCACTGTAAAGCGAGTTTGGACCACTCTTGGAGTCAGGGAGGATGGCACACGTCTTTGTGCTGGCCTCTCTGATTCCAAGAGTGGTCCAAACATACTTTACAGTGTCCCTTGTGCTAGTCAAACTTTGCTGGCCTAACTGTGCTGGCCTAAATCCAGATTAGGATTGCGCTCTTATGGTTATCTGCTTGGCTTTATGTTTTCACAAAATGTTCTATAGGATTTTAGAGAAAATTTGTTTCATATTTCACATTCAGAAACTGAATTCTGGACTTTTCAAAGTTACAAAAGTATACCAAAAGATGAAATTAAAAACTTTTCTCTATACCCAAACAGATTATTAACATTTCCCCACATTATATTTTGGTTAATATGCTCAACAAAATACGTTTTGTTGGAGCAGACATGAGTTGGGGGTGGGTGGGTGGGACTTGTATTGGGGCTATGTTGTGAGGAATGGTTAACTCTCCCCTCATATTGTAGTCTTGATCATTCCTGCGGCTGCATGCGCGTGCACGTACACACACATATCTGAGAGAGAGAGAGAGAGAGAGAGAGAGAGAGAGAGAGAGAGAGAGAGAGAGAGAGAGAGA
>JAJKFI010000172.1:696854-746396 GCA_029204185.1 Lerista edwardsae | reverse complement strand
TTAAAAAATGTAGTCCGCTTACATGGTTACCTACAAGTCATCCAGCAATAGGTCATCAAATGAGAAGCATACAGGTGAGAACAAACCGTATTCAGAATGTTTATTTTTCCATAACTCCTTCACTATATAAAGAAAATGTGTTTTTAACATAAGAAAGTCCCAGTTTTTTAAAGTATATGAACAATATAATTGCATTAGGAAAACTATCTAGCTTCTAGTTCTCTATCATCTCTTTTTTAGGCTGTGTGTTGGCTCCAAAGGTGTTAGAACATGGAATGTTGCTTTGGTTGGCTTGGACTTTCAGTGCTGAACAATTTTTAAAGAAATTGAGGTTTGATCTCTCTAAGTTATTTCCAGTCACCCAATTTAGGATTAATCACTCAAGAATATCCCTGTAAACTCAATCATATTATTTGGGTCAGAATAGTAGTAGACTTTGAAAGCTACTATTCCAAATCAGAGGTTGTCTTTATAATCTTGCAATTCTTAATACTGGCATAGAGAGATACAAGGGAGATGTCCTTTAAGTGCCTGCTGAGCTTCTCTTATTAAAAGTATTGCTGTGCCACTGAAAAGAAACAACAATAGAAGGAATGTGTTGCTCCGGCACGCGTTAAGAGCACTGATCAAACCACATGAGATCCCATTTCGGGCATAATGTGCATCAGAGGGCAAAATTAGATTGAGAAGTAAATGGAGCCTAAAATTTCCATAGCTTTATCCGTCAAAAAGCTGTTTCATTGCGTGGTTTTAATTCTCCTAGTTCTTCCATTCACTGCATATAGCATGCTGGCTGCAGTACATTTCAGAAATAATGGGGTGAAAAAACCATCTTTAATTTGGCAGTGGTGGTGAGGTGCATCAGGGCAGTTCAATACTGAAATGGAAGCAGATATGAAATAAACGGTGCACATTGCACAAAAGCAGAAAATGGCCCTTTCCCCCTCCCCACGAGTTTGCTCCCCTTATTAATATTTTATATCTGTTTGGAGGTTATTCGTTAGATTAAATTTTCATTCCATTCTTGATTGCAAAACTCAGAGATGAAAATAGCCTACCCTGGATAAAAAAGATATTTTTGTGGCATTTAAGTTCACCATTTGTGATAAGACCAGTTGTTTATTTTTAAGATGTCCTTTTGTTTTACTTTTCAACCCAGCTATGTGACAGGAGTAAGCGAACTAGTCTCTCAAATAAGTAGACACGTTGTTTTGGAACGGTTTTTTTTCCCCTTTGGAGGTAACTCCTGATAGTTCAAAAACTAACAGAGATTGCCAAGCAAAACACTGATGTACAGGGAAGAATTCTCTTCTGAAATGGTGCAAAATTGTAGCTTATATAATTGGCACCAAATGTTTTTTCTAGAGTGGAGACAGTAAATTCTTGTATCTTCCCTGCAATGCTCCTATCATCTGTACGCTCTTTTCGTTTCTCGTAAGTTGCCTTGAGCATACTTTTATGGAATGGTGGTGGAGGACGTTTAAATAAAATATGTGAACTGTCTTGATCCTATTGGCCCATTGGCACAGTTCTTATTTTAAATAGGATACGTGTGGAAAAAATCTTATTGTTAATTTTGTACACCTTTAAGTCGTTTTTAAAAACTTCATTCTGAGACATAATAAAATATGTGAATTGTCTTGATACTATGAGGCTATTGGCACAGTTCTTATTTCAAATAGGATATGTGCTGAAAAAATCATATTGTTAATTTTGTACACCTTTAAGTCGTCTTTAGAAACTTCATTCTGAGACAAAATAACTCCTAAGATCACAAGTGTCTCAGTACAGGTGCAAGGACACAGCTGGTACATTTGAAAAAAACATTGGAAGCAACTTCTATTCCTGGTCAGCAACAACTCATGAGTTATAGCAAGCAGCAGCCCTTATTATGCTGCAACCTGTGCACCTGGATTCTTTAAGTGGGTCAGAGGACTCTGGATGCAATCCTAACCTGGAGTTAGGCCAGCACAGTTAGGTCAGCAAAGTTTGGCCAGGACAAGGGACATCGTAAAGTATGTTTGGACCACTTTCGGAGTCAGAGAGACCAACACACAGATGTGTGCCATCCTCCTTGACTCTGAGACTGGTCCAAACATACTTTACCATGTTACTAGTGCTGGCCAAACTTTGCTGGCCTAACTGTGCCTGCCTAACTCCAGGTTAGGATTGCATCCTTTAACAAGTAAGAGAACACTTTAGCAAAAATAGTGCAAAACGCTATTGGCAATGCAGGAGCTAAAGCAAACTTATACATCATTATGGGATAATAACCTTCCATGTTGTCAGGAATCTGTCTCAGAGACAGCCAATTTTTGTATTCAGTTTTTGTTGGTGGTGGGGTTCACTGTATTATCTGCACAGCAGTACAGAAGCCAGAGCAATCAGATTCCCTTATGAATTGTCAGATTCTGCAATAAAGTTGGCCATCACTTAACTGCAAGGGCTTCACAGATATGGAAGATATTGGTTCAGATGGTATGAAGCACTAGTAGCTGAAGAATGCAACTGCTTCTGAAAAAAATCCTTCTAAAAGGGAGATTGGCAGTAAAATACATGCAGATTCATTGGTGTCATTTCTCTCTTACAAGTGAAATTGTATGTGGGTGTTTTTAAACCATATGTTAATTGAAATTGGTGAAACCACTGAGGGTGCAAACCTATGCATGACTTCTCAGAAGGAAGTCCCATTATAGTCAATAGGGCTTACTCCCAGGTAAGTGTGGATTGGGTTGCAGTCTGAAGGCCAGATTGGTTATGAGCTCTAGCTTGTGGGTTACCATTTGCCCATTTGTGGGTTACCATTTGCCCATCCCTAATCTATTTGCTTTTTCACATTTGGATTAAACTATTTGCAAAGTTGCATTTATATCCAGAAGGGACTAGACAGTTCTGTACCATTACGGGTGATGAAATATTGTAATAATGGAAGTACATCTTGAAGTACATTGTTAGATATTGACTATTTAAATTCCATAGCATTCTAAATTAACGGGGTTCCTTTTTTTCTAGATCAGGGGTCTCCAGACTTTTCAGTATGAGGGCCACATTGTATATTCTAGGGGGTTCCAAACTCTAGCCAGTGGGCCAGATCTGCCCCCCTGGATCCTTCCCCGGAGAGAATGGCATCTGCCGTTCCACTCAGGGAAGACCCCAACTATAGTCCTTCTCAGCAAGCTGTGCCTGTGCAGAACGCCACACATGAGGAATCCCTGGGTGTCTCACTGAGAAGACCCTTGGGGGCTATAGTCAGGGTCTTTGTGATCATCCCAGGTGGAACAGTAGACGACATTCACACCAGGGACAATTTTTGGCAGTGCAGTGCTTACTTGGATCTTTTTTGTAATCAGCGTGAAATGATTCAGAACAAAAGAGAAATGTGACATTTACAAAGGAACAGTGTTGTGCATAAACTGAGAAATGATATATCATGAGTAAAAATATCAGATATTTTAAGTTACTGTGGGCCAGATAAAATCAAGTAGCGGGTCGAATGTGGCCCCTGGGACATAGTTTGGAGACCCTGGCCTAGGTTAGAGCCTTGCCACAAATGAAAAATACTGGAGTTCTCTGGCATTCTAGCACAATGGTAGGCCTCAGCACACAAGAATAGAGGGCTCTGGTACAACATGAGGTCATTGATATAATCACATTGAAGACATCATTCATGTATGTTTAGAAGGCATTCAGCAGTGGCAGTCATGCCATTTTTTCCGACGAAAACTGGAAGCATTGTTTAAAAGCCTTCTGAAGTAGAATGATTTCAGCAGGGGTGTCATGTGAGGTGCCGGAACATGGTAGGTGAGTGGGGGGGGGCAGCAGTGAGCAGCAGTGGCAGTCTGCTCAGGAGGCACTCCAAGGCCCAACTGGCATTCAGAACATCATTTTAGAGATGGATCTGCTCTGGAGAGAATGCATCACTCTGAACTACATTGATTCAAACCAAACCAAGCTCCAAAGTCTGCCCAAATTTGGGGGACAGAATCCAGTGGTTCTACCAAACCTAATTTAAAGTTGGTATGATTAACAAACAAGCTATTTAGAAGGTAGGCAATGAGTACATTGAAGGGTGTAGGAGAGAGAATAAAGAAATCAATACACTGTTGATAATGAGAATCCCTATGTACTTTCTTTTGTTAAATAGACATTTGTGGCATTTACGAAGGTTGATACATCAAATGAAGTTTTTCTTCTCATTTAGTACATGAGTGTAACATTTACTCAAAATAGCACTTTGCATTTTTTTAACTTTTTCATGTATTATGAATGGGATGCCACTATAATAATTTTAGACACATTCCTTTAGAACTTGCCTAAATAGTGATTAAAAAAAACAATTTAAACGATGGTGTGGGCACATTTCAGTTTCAACAATGCTGCTTTAGTTTAGTTTACGTGTAAGTAAAATAATGTAAGTTAAATAGAAACAGAAATTTAAACTAAGAAGTTTGTCTGCATCCTCACATGTGAACTCAGTAGACCAAAATCAATGTAAATTTGTTTATAGAAACAGGTTTACTCTTCGTCATCTTCCTTTCCATGACAAATGTTTGCCCCATGCTTTCCTATTTTTCTCTGTAGGGAAAGCATGGCTGACAACTCTGAAGGATAGGACTCTACACCTTGGTATTGCTGCCTTATAGCAACCAAGAAAAGGAATTAACAAAGCAACATCTGGGCCATGATTTCAGCCTTGTTCGTAATTTGAATTTTACGGCTTTAGATAGCAGATACCAATACTGCTGTCAGAGCAAACAGCAACAGTGTTGGTGGGATCTGTGCATTTCAACACATCCTCTGCTAATCTTTCCCCCTCTGCTCCCATTCCCTGGCTGCTAATTTCACGCAGGCACTTAAACATGATGGATAATTGTGTTCTGCTTATCAATGTTTAATTTAAGGGCTGTTCTGTCTGACCTGGATGCCCTCTGCAAAGAGCTATGCCTCATTATTGATTTCACGGTCACACCTGTGACATTACCTGCTTTGTGGAAAGAAGACTTTGACATTCCTGTGAGGCCATGGCAGCCGGACCTAATTGTCAGAAGAATAATCGAGCTAACAAAATCATTACAGCTGATCTGTGTGTTACCACTGTTTTATCTGTCTCCTAATTAGGTGCAGGGGAGGCAGCGGATCATAGTAAGCATGCTACACTAGAGTTGATGCCCATGCATATTTTCTGGGCAACATGATAAGGAAAAATAATCATGGGTACCTTGACAAGTTCATTTTGCCATTTTCATTTCGATCTTATACGTTCTCAACCCCTTTACGCTTTTGTTCTTGATATGGGTGTATGCAAGAACCATTTGGCCTTGACTTGTTTTAGAAAATAGTATTGTTGCTCTCAGATGGGAAAAAAGGTTTGCAGTAGAAACTAATTTCATGCGGAAAAGATCACCTGTGAATTTCATTTGGAAAGTGAAATATTTGATTAAAGCTGCAGTCCATATGTATACTTTCCAGGGAGTAAGCCCCAGTGAAGATAATTAGACTTACTTCTGAGTAGACAAGCACATGTTTGTGCTCTCAGAGTACCATCAAGCAGGTTGGTTTTTAAAAATGTTGCTTCAGACTCTCCTAACCACTTTACCTGTGTTCACTGAAGAGTGAGGTTAGTTAGGAATGAACAAGATTCTCACCCATGTCTGCATAACAAGCTGCACCTGCCAAAGCAGTCTCTCTTATGCATTTTACTTCATGTATGGCTTGCCCCCCCCCCCATGTTTCTGCTTATGGGCTTCATTTGAGCTCGCGTCAAGGAAACACACCCTTGTGCTTATGTGATATAATGAGCCACTGAAGGCAAAACTACTTGTGATGTTCAGTTGAAGGTTTTTCCTCATTCCCACCTATTCATCCACCCCCAGTCATGAAGTGTAGAGACTGCAATTTTGCCACTGAAGACCTTTTTCACCTTTTTTCCTCTTGCAGTTTCCCCCACTAACATTTCTTCCTCCCAGGGCTGACACCACATTCTTCTGCCCCATTGGGAAGGGCAGACAGCTGACACATGGCAGACAGGCCTGGGACCTTTGCTGTAGCACAAAGGGACCCCCTTTCATGGCTCACTCCAGCATGGAGGGTGGCAGCAGCTCATCCTACCAGCCAATAGCTTTCTCTCAAAGGCCTCTGTGTTATTGCAAGGGCCTGGAAGAAAGCTCATTAGTTGGAAGGGAGGATGGTCCAAAGAGCTGCTACTGCAAAGAGTAGAATACAATATAGAGTTGCTGTGTGATTATATAATTACACTTAGGGCACAATCTTAACTTGGAGTTAGGCAGGCACAGTTTTGGCCAGCAAAGTTTGGCTGGCACAAGGGTGTTTGGACCACTCGCGGAGTCAGGGATGATGGTGCACATCTGTGTGCTGGCCTCTCTGACTCCAAGAGTGTTCCAAACATGCTTTACAGTGGCCTTTGTGCCAGTCAAATTTTGCTGTCCTAACTGTGCCGGCCTAACTCCAGGTTAGGATTGCACCCTTATATATGCATGACTTATGAAACAATTCCCAGGTTTGTATCCATTCTGGGTCGAGCCTTACATGGGTGTGGGGCCTCTGTTCCACGTTCTCTGTTCTCTGTTCGGTGTTGGTACCGACCCCTTCAGTTGCTTTTCTCCCCACAAGCGGGAGTAATGTTTAGAAGAAGAAAAATTGGATGGGGAATAGATCAAAAATCCCTTTTACCACATGCATCTTCTGCAGCAAATGGCAGCTTCAAAGCATTATAGATCCCCCCCCCCCAGAAAAAGAAAGAAAGAAAAACCTATCTACGGTTGTAGTTCGGCCCTAAGAGAGAAACTGCAATGTGTGATGCCAGTGGTTCCCAAACTGTGGGTCGGGACCCACCACTGGGTTGCGAGCCAATTTCAGGTGGGCTGCACAGCACCTAGGCCAGTCATATTGAAAATATGGGAAGATGGGATGCTAGAAAGGGGGGGGGGCTATGTGGTTATTTTGCTTGTGTCAATGTTGTAAATAGGCTTTTTTCCCTTTTCGATTCACTTTGCTATTGGAAAATGACTGAGAAATAGTCCAACTTATTGCTGTATTCTCAGGAAAGCAGCAGGCTCTGGCATCACAATGATGGCACTTCTGGCCATGACATCCCTTCTGGTAGATCCTTTTCATTCTAAAAAGTTGTTCCCAGTGCTAAAACGTTGGAGAACCACTGTGCTATGTCCCTTTGTCAGTTAGGGACCCAGGAAAGCAGGTCAGACCACCTAAGCAGTCAGCCCAAACCCTTCTCTGAGCTGCCTTGCCTGAGCTCGTTCATCTATTTTTATTCAGCTGACATACCCATGAAGGTACCAAGGGACTACGGAACACAAAAGGCTAGAATTTTTAGACTTTGTCCAGAAGGCAACCCTAAGGGAGCAGACTTGAATGGTACACAGGACTTGGTTCTCTTGTGTCTGCCTGATTCTTGGCTATTGCCTCTGGCACCTCTTGGCAGGCACCACTGGTTTTATTGTGGACCCAAGTCCCCACAGCCTGCTGCTTCCTGTGCACCTTCTTCTAGCTTCATCTTGATATGTGGCAAAGACAGAACACAATATCCTCCTCAGAATATGTGAAAGTATCACACTGAGTCTGCTGGATTTGGGCATACTTCATGAAGCCGATCCTTTCCAAAAACCAGTTCTGGATTGGGCTGTGAGGCAAGATAAACACCTGGAATTCCCAGCTCATATTTCACATTCTTTTAGAGCACTCCTATGCAGATTTACTCAGAAGGAAGTCCTATTGTTTTCAGCAAGACTTACTACCAGGAAAGTGCACTGTGATACGCAAGCCTGGACTTCTGTTCTCCATGACACACTGTACATAACACAGCTGGCTGAAGATAATGCATCAATGTCCTAAAGGTTGTATTTGAATGGTGGTAATATTTCCTGTTATTTACATGCATAAAATGGAATTAATCCTGTAATGTTTATCCATTCATAAATATGAACCAGAGACACTGTTGCAAAAGTGCTTAATTCTGGCTAGGTTGCCGTCAGTTGTGTCATGGTAAATTTTCAAGTGCCAGAGCTCATTATGACACCCCCCCCCCAAATAGTCATGCCCCACTAAGACTATACAAAACAAAATAAACCTTACATTTATGTATTAGAACATTTTCTTCTCCTACCACTTATTTCTATTTTGAAATGGATCAGTTCTAGTTAAATGGTTGCTGAACCTTTTAGCATAGGGACCCACTTTTTAAAACAACGTTCTGTTGGTGTCCACCTAGCTTTATAGATGAAAAAATGTTTCATTTTACTGGCTGCAGAAGCTTCTATTTTTATCCTTTTAACTATGGTGGTGGGAGGACCACCTTCTGGAGCTCCAAATTTGTCAGATTAAGACATTTATGGTGGCCATTGTTCCCCCTCACCTGGCCTTTGATAAGAGCTGAGGCCCAGTCACCTAATCACAAGTAAACACATGTATGTGGTTTGGAGCTCAATCCTATGTAAAGTATATTCAAGTGTAAAGTCAATGGGACTTACTCCCAGGTATAGGATTGGATTGGATTGCAGCCTCAGTTTCACCTTCTATACGGCTCAATACATTTTCCTTGTCAGTTTTGCGACTCATCAAAAATTGGGTTGTGACCCACTGATGGGTCCTGACTGATAGTCTGGGAATCATTATTCCAGCTCATTTAATCCCAAGTCAAATATATACAAATTAAATGTATTAAAAAATCTCAGATATTTAAAAAGATGTATTAGGGTGCTTGCCTCAGCATATCTATTCAGGTGACTGTCCCACTGTGTTCAGCAGAACATACTCCCAGGTAAAATTGCAGAGGATTGTAGGCTTAATATAACATAAACTACATAGTTTCTATCAGGCACTCCTGGGGAAGGGTGATGCCTAGATATTATCATGTCCCTAAACAAATTTCTCAGTTGGTTGCCCGCTGAGCCCAATGCTTCTTCTTGGCTAAGGCCCTCTGGAAAAAAAAATGTTTCAAAAGCAGCATCTGAGTGATTCCACTAATTACATCACTGCTCTGGTGTAGGAGAAGCTCTGGCACTCCAATTCCCATTGACTACACCCCTGATTACACTCATATAGCCCCACTTCTCCCAAGCAACTGCACAACTCAAAGCTTCAGCTCATACAGACCCACCATTTATTCACAGAGGAAGATGCTTACAGCACCATTCAGAGAGCTGGATGTACAGGAGACCATATTAACCTTATCTAGGCACTTCTCACATTTTATAATTTCAGTAAGACATTTGATTTACTTGCCTGTTTGGCATTGTGTTTGTAATTTTATTTGTCTGTAACACAATTTTATTTTAATTTATTTACTTTTAATGTTATTTGTTTGTAACAATTTTATTTGTAACTCAATTATTTGTATATAAAGAATAATACAATTTTGTCACATAATATTGTGTTTAATAATGATTTCTAAGATATAGGGATCATATTTAGTATACATATTTTGAACACAATTCTAATTTTTGTTTGAACTAGAGCTTATCTTTAGACCTGCAGCAAAAACTCTTGTGCACTGTGCTTTCTTGTAGTGTAGTTTTGTGTGTGTGTGTGTGTGTGTGTGTGTGTGTGTTTTCCGTATAGCTGCAAGTACTAGTTTTATTGACTCTGATTAGATAGTAGGAGCATGAAGGTTCGTCAAATCAGGTTCTTTCAAACGCTGACAACTTTGTGATGGTTGTGAGTTGCGCAAACACCCACTAGGGATTAATCTGTGACAATCACAATCATTTTTACGTGTGACCTATTCTAAATCTGAACCTTGGTCTCTAGAGAGGCGAGGTTAGTTTATTAACCCAATATGCCTTTGTAGTTCCTGGCGGTGAGTCTTGTTTTGAAATTTCACCAGTCACTGTGAACAAGGGAAACAATTCTCACATTAACTGATAACTGCTCATATTGACAAGAGTGTATTTAGTATAATATATAGTATTGTATTGTTGAGGATTATCAGAAAGTCCCTCTGTTGTGGGAGAACAGAATAAGGAACTGAAGTATGGGTAAGTAAGTGGCTTTGCAGCCCTCCTTCCTACCACTTGCAAACTCCTCCCCCCACCAACATTTTCTAATGTATCTTTTGCAGTAATTAATTACATCTCTTGTGGATTCCTTTCTTTCATACTGTTGCTGGCAATCAGGTAGATAAAGTGAAAATTTTTTTGTGCCCTATGGTATTAAAAGTGAAGGGTTTTCACACTGTCAGGGTAATGAATTCTGCAAGGGTTTGAAGCGCTTGTGCGTGGGGGACTCTCTCTGTGTCATGTGTCTGGGAGTGACAACCCCCAGTGGTTAATTACTGCCACGGATGAGAGCTGAGCTGGTAGCAAAATGAGATAAGTTCATTATGAGCTAAATTTGAAGTTAATTGGATTCACATTTTCACCCATTAGTATACAAAGATACACTCAGAAAGGCTCTTTTTTCTTTTTTTTTTAGTGGGAAGAAAGTTGTACAATAAGCATAAGGAAGGCACAGAAAAATCCATTGCCCTGCTTTTATTTTTCTCCATCCATTTGGGGTGTTTGTATGTTTTTAAAAAATCTGATTTTTTTCCCAAAGAATTTGTTCAGTCATTAATTGCAATCCTGCACATAACTATGTTTTAAAGTTATGTTGGTAAGTTTTAAATCCTGCTGAAGTCAGTGCAATTTAAGCAAACTGATTGTGTGTGCAGAACTGCAGTCCATAGGGGCAGTGGCCCATCAACTTTGTATCCGATTTTTGTGGCAGTGGTCACTTCAGGATGTCCTAGAGGAAAAGTAGTACCAGTGGTTGATTTCTCCCCCTTAAGTTGCTAATTGAGTAAAGAGGTACCTTTTAAAGAACTCTCTTATACCGTACAGTACTTAACATGATTGGGGGGACGGGATTCTCCTTTATTCATAGTATCTCTCCCACTGATTGTTTGCTGGTTATGGTGTCTGTTTTTTCCTATGTAACCTCTTTTAGAGAACTTCTTTTTTAAAAAGTGGCATACAAATATTTTAAATAGAAATATATTAAAATAATTTTTTTTAGTCAGGACTGTGGCAAAAGCCAAAGGGGTTAAATGCAACTCATGGACCATGGTTATGATCCTGGCTTCCGTCTTAATTAAGCAAAGAACCACGAGCCCAAATTAAGCATTTAGTGCCATGTCTGGTTTGACCCTTAAATAAGATTTCAATAGAGCACACGGTTCTCTATTATTTTGTCTCTAAGACAAAAATGTTCTATTTTTTATTTTTTTACTAGCTTTTTGTTACCCGGCGTTGCCTGGGTAACAAATTTTCCCAACAGGTCATTGTGGACATTTCATTTCACACCCCATCTCGCACCTCACACCGACGGGGGCCAAACCCGGACTCTAACGGCCTCGGGAGCGTCACCACTCATCTCGGCGACCCCAAAAACTACGGACCCGACACCTATATAGGCCATTTTCGATCATTTTTATGTGGCATCCTTTCTTGCCCCGGCCCCTGGGGGTCGTAGGGGGGTCGTACCCATGCAGCCACAAGGCATATGTGTACCAAGCTCGGTGTAAATTGCTCCAGGCATTCCAGAGATATGCTGGAACATACATACACACATACTAATGTCGGTCATTTTGGGCATTTTATTTTTCACCCCTTCTCACCCCCTGTCATCTCCACGCCGGGTCCAGGCGGCTAGGGGGGACCGAGAGCGCGGGGCATGGTGAGAATTACCTGTGAGGCGGTAGAGGTTTGACATGACCGGTTTATTTGAGTCAACGATTTGACATTCATGGGGGCCCGTGACTTCACTGGGACCCCCGATAGTCCATACAAATGGTGGCACACACCAGGGCGTGGGGTTCAGTCCAAGGGGCGCTTTCTTTCCAAAAGGCCCCTTCTCAGCAGGATCGGTGGCAATGGCAGCGGGTTGAGCCGGGTCAGAGTCCATGGCTTGTGGGGTCCCAGTTGGTTGTGAGTCCTTCGGGTGGCTGGAGTGGGGATGGCCTAGCTGCCCGCAGGGTAAGAGGGTTGGTGCTCTCCACGGCCAGGCCCAAGAACCTCAAGCTGCCTCTCGGGGGACACTGGATTCGCTGAGGCAAGGCCGGCTGCCTGCCTGAAACTCCGGGACCTCCAGGGCTGGGGGACCCCCCAAGGAGCAGGCCTTGAGCTGCCCCGTCAAGGCTGGGATAAGGTGAGGACCAGAGTGGGGCAACCTCCCACTCAGACATGGTCTACCCCTCTACCTCCCTTCTCCAGCCCTTGGAGGTGTGACCTCTCCCTCTGCTGTCTGAGCTCCTTATGAGCTCCAGACCAGCCTCCCCGGGCTCCTCCCCTTCCTGTCTCATTGCCAGGCCCAGTTCTCGTGAGACTGGGCTGGTCCTTTGCAGGATCTCGCCTCTACTAAGAGAGTCACCCCAGGCTGCTTGTACTGTGCTCGGCCAGGCTTCCTTATGCCAGGTGTGCTGGCTTCGACTCCCCTGGGGCTCGACACCAGGCTTCTTAAACACCCAACTGCAGCTGCCTGAGGCCAGGTAAGCTCCCTGTCCCTGGTCCGAGGCAGCAGGGCGGTTGCAGGGGTGACAGCCCCCACGCCGACGGGGCCGAACCCGGACTCCAATGGATTTGGGAGCGTCGCCACTTGTCTCGGCGATGCCGGAAACTATGGATTCAGTGCCAATTTTGGCCTTTTTTTACCGTTTTCACGCAGGGCCCCCCTTGCACCCCCACCCCCAGGGGTGCTAGGGGGGCCTGACCCCCGCAGTGTTTGTCGCCAGACCGTAAGGCATGTGCGTGCCGGGTCTGGTGCCAATCGCTCCAGGCATTCCAATGGGGCATGGCGGACATCTTGTTTCACACCCCTTCTCACCCCCCACGTTGCGGGGGCCCCCGAACCTGAACTCCCACGGCGTTGGGAGCCTCGCTGCTCGCCTCGGCGACTCCATAAACTACGGATCCGACGCCGATTTCGTCCGTTTTCGACCGTTCTCACGCAGGGGGCCCCACACACCCCACCCTCGGGGGCACTGGGGGGGGCCTGACTCCTGCAGTGTGTGTCGCCAGGCCGCAAGGCACGTGTGTGCCGGGTTTGGTGTGCATCGCTCCAGGCGTTCCAGCATGGCATGTCATACCTTTTGTTTTGTACCCCTTCTCACCCCCCCATGCCGAGGGGACCCCGAACCTGGACTCCAACTGTTTCAGGAGCGTTGCCGCTCGTCTCGGCGACCCCGAAAACTACGGACTCGATGCCGATTTTGGCCATTTTTGGCCATCTTCATGTGGGGCCCCCTGCACACCCCCACCCCTGGGGGCACTGGGGGGGCCTGCCCCCCGCAGTGTTTGTCGCCAGGCCACAAGGCACGCACGTGCTGGATTTGCTGTGCGTTGCTCTAGGCGTTCCAGCACAGCACGGCGGATGTTTTGTTTTGCACCCCTTCTTGCCCCCCACGCCGAGGGCCCCCCGAACCCAGACTCCACTGGCGTCGGGAGTGTTGCCGCTCGGCCCGGCGACCCCGGAAACTACGGACTCGACGCTGATTTCGGCCGTTTTCGGCCATTTTCACGTGGGGACCCCTGCATACTCCCACTCCTGGGGGTGTTAGGGGGGCCTGACCCCCACAGTGTTTGTGGCCAGGCGGCTAGGCTTCCGCATGCCGAATTTGGCACCAATCGGTCCAGGTATTCCAGCGGGGCATGGCAGACGTTTTGTCTCGCACCCCTTCTCGCACCCCACGCTGAGGGGGGGCCGAACCCAGACTCCGACGGTGTCGGGACCGTCGCCGCTCGTCCCGGCGACCCCAGAAACTACGGTTTCGACACCGATTTTGGTCGTTTTCGGCCATTTTCATGCGGGGACCACCCACGTACCCCCACCCTCGGGGGCGCTAGGGGGGCCGACCCCCACAGTGTTTGTCGCCAGGCTGCAAGGTGTATGCGTGCCGAGTTTCGTGCCGATCGCTCCAGGCGTTGCAGAGCCTATGCAAAACATACATACATACACACACACACACACAAACGCACGCTCTTCTTTATATATATAGATTTGAAGAATGTATATCCCATGGTTCTTATTGCCATGCTGAAGCAAATGCCCAAGGTGGCTTACATGGGCAGGCTAGCCTAAGCCACATTTTTAATTGGGTTTTTTGTTTTACAAATATACAGTATTCTGTAATTCATGGAATCCTCAGTCCCAGATGTAGCCTTCACAGGTTCTCTCCTCTGACTGCATGCCATCGTGCTTCAGCAAGCAATCGTGAGTCCAGGCTGGGCAGGTCCTCAAGGTCGTAATCTTTCAAAAGACAAAAGAATGCTTTTGTCCGCTGGCTTTTTCACACATTCCCACTCTGGCTAATCAGCTCTACAGTGACTCTGTTCTGCAGGTACTGCAGCTTGTCACAGCCTGACATTCTGTCTCCCATCCAAAAATAGGCCAAGGTTAATAGTCCTGCTTAGCTTTAGGCAATACTGGTAGCTCAACCATCAGTCCACACCTCCTGCCCCTAGTTTCTTATTGCCTTATACAAGCAATATTTTTTTTAAATTTGACTACATACCAAGAATTGTACTGCTCTGGTTATCATAAGAGCCTGGCCTTTGTACCAGTCCAACCAAAGCTTCATTCAGTCTAGCTATTCATAAATACTTGAAAGCACCTGAAACTCTTCCAAGTTTGTCAAGGTTGTAAACAGGCTTTTTTCATTTCTGATTCACTTTGCTTTTGGGAAATGGCTGAGAAATAACCCAACTTATTGCTGCATTCTCAGGACATTCTGTGACATCACTTCCTGTGGATCCCAGATAGACTTTCTAAAAAGTGGGTCCCAGTGCTAAAAGTTTGAGAAGCACTGCTCTAGTAAGTGTGTTTTTGATTGCAGGTTTAATATTCATGTCAATTTTCCAGTATTTTTACTGCAGGCCAGGTTCTAGAGAGGGCTGGCCAAAAAGAAAAAGAAAAGCAGCATTCCTGAAATTTTAGCAATGAGAAGTAGAAATGGGTCAGCCTCCATATGAGGTGGTTAGCCGAGTTCTATATTTCTGTATGATACACTATATGATACTTTTAAAAAAAAACCTCAACTGGGAATTCCTGATATTTTCTCATCTTACTGTTTTGCCAGTATTTTCATTCCATAGCTGTTATGTTTACAGTATAGCCCTGTTATACTACAGTTACAACATTAAAACATTTAAGATGCCACTACTGCAGTGCTCTTCATGCTTGGGGTCAGGACCCCAATGGCGTTGTAAAGCCTCCGTTGTGGGGTTGTGGCAACGTATGGGAATGAAAAGGGTTGAAGACCACTGGACTAGAGCACCACCAGGTAAAGGGGGAGGCACTAAGTGTTTCCCTTCATGTAGCAGGAGATTGTGGCCCAGTCCTGCTCAGGTTCTTAGCAATTGTGCTTAAACAGCTTTCACTGCCACTTTCTGCTTGCTTTCTCTCCAATAAATTGGCTACAGTGAATAGCGCTTGGAAGGCGTTACGGGGGTGGGGAATGGCAGTGATGGAAGTGATGCCACAGTGGCAGTGATGGAAGGCTAGGATCCCCGGTAGAGGGTGGATCAGTGGTGGCTCACCAGTGTCATACTGTATTTATTTATCTATTTGGGGTCCTGGCATGAAAAAGGATGAAGACCACTGCACCACAGTATGCTGTTCTATAGGACTGCAATCCTGATGCATATCTACTCAGAAGTGAGTCCCATCGAGACTGAGGGCCAAAGCCAGAAGGCCCTTATCGCCGGCGGTGCCGCTGGTGAAACTGTCATGAATGTAAAGCATGTCTACCCCACGCTGGGCAGTGCTCATTCAGTGCCAGGCCCCAACGCGAGTGGCTGGCTGACCGGTGCTCCAGCAGCACCAGCCACCGGTAAGCCTGTTTGGGGCAGGGGAAGGCAGGGAGGGGAAAGAACTGGGCGGGGGTAGGAGAGGAGCCAGCCTGAGGGGTTGGGACCAGGCGGTGTCTTCCACCGCCAGATCTTATGCCCAGCGGTGGCTCAGACAGCCCAACATGGGGCTGAGCAATTCATCAAGGGGTCCCATTGTGGGTGACAGGGCTTTCCCTGGAGGGAAGGGAACAAATGTCCCCATCTCCTGAGGACCCTCCAGTGACTACCCGGCTCCTGCAGGATGCAGCAGTCATCATTTTGGTACTCCTGCTCCTGCAGGAGCTGGCGAGTTCCGTATTGGGCTCTTACTCTTAGGTAAATGTGTATAAAACTGCAGTCTTAGACTCTCTTGGATATATTATTGAATATATAGTTTATGCGAAATCCAGGAGTGCCTTCCATGGAAGGTAGAAAGCAATTGATTATCAGCAAAGCCCCATATTTTGGCGACGGGTAGAGTTCCTCAATTACAGATTTCATCAGAAATGAAAGGGGATGATCCATCAAGGTTTCTCCAGGCTCCGTCAGAATTAATAGGAGTTGCATAAGAACAAAGCTGGCAAAAAGCATTCATGTAAAGAGTGGCGCTTTTAATTTCATTTTTTAAGTGCCTAGAAAATATCTCCCTCTTTGTAGAGTTTAATATTAGAGGCAGTAAAAGAACAGTAATAACACCCCTACTGCAGTAAATATTGCCTTCCTTGGAAGGTCGAAAGCAGTTGATTATAAGCAAAATGTAAACTGCCATTTGTCAGCTAATCAATTATCTGGAGGACTCAGTGCTAAAAGTAGACAATACTCCTGTTACGAATAGACAAGAGTGAGCTGTATATGTTCCCTCTGTCACTGACAATGACATACAGTCAGCCCTGTCTGAGCTGACATAAGGTCATCTTTTCCTCCCCAGTGAGACTGGGCAGCTCTAAGAACTGTCGGCTGGCGTTTTTAAACTATGATATTACAAACTCCACAGGCTCCTGTGATCTGTTTTACATTCCTTTGTTATTGAGTTTCTTCTTGGACTCGTGGAGATGTAGTCAAAGAATTTCCCCTGGTTCCTGGGATCTGTCCTTCCCTCCCTTTTCTGATTCAAATTTTAATGAAAAATAAAGGCCAACATTTCTTGTTATCTGTTGGTTCAACTCCCAGTTCTCAGCCAATTAGGGGTTGCTAATAGGTAATAATTCAGCAATTGATTTCCCCCCCCCTTCCCATCCAATCTAGTGGAACATCTCAGAACCATGCTCTGATGGCTCTGATATGCTCACTGGATTTGACTTTTGAGTGAATCTTATATTCCACATTATTACAAAATAAGGGATGGTTTATAACTAATTCATGGACATGGGGTAAGGAACAGCTTGTAACTAATTCACTGCTGCTTCCATTACTGCTGCTATGGCTGTTACTACTGCTGCTTCTGCTACTTCTGCTACTATTCTGTTTGCACTTAGCTCCCACGGGGTGATGGGTGTAAAACATAGAAGCAACATTGTCCGTAGCTAGATAGCTTGCAATCAAAGCACACGTTTATGGCAACCAGAATATAAAGATCCAATTTCTTTCTTAAGATGGGTTTGAAATACCATGATTTTCACCTGGGATAGACTGGTTGTCTACCAGGACTGTGCAGTGTGGGGGTGGCAGGTGAGGCAGAACCACCCTACCACAGTCCACAGAAAACACCCCCACAGCCATGTCTACTGCACATGTGGTCCACCTGCTTTCTGATTCAGGTCCTGTATGATCATTTTCATTGTTGTCTTTTCATAGAAATTAGTAGTGAAGGGTGCAATCTGCATTCTGGCATGCTAAGACCCTGAGGGCCCAATCCTATCCAACTTTCCAGGGAAGCTGGAGTTGAACAAATGTTCCCTTATCTTGAGGAGGCCTTCATGACTGCCCTCACAGACACACGCCATTTGAACAGCTGGAAAATTTGTTAGAATTGGGCCCAACTTTTCTAACCAAGTTACCTAATTTGAAAAATGCTTTCCAGGTGTTTTTAGGTGTTTAGAATTACCTTCTAATGTGAGACAGTGAAAAGGGTTTACAAACTGCAGCTACCAGTAACTAGTCTGTCTTCCAATGGTGTGCCAGGGCATCCGTTTTTTAAAGAGGCATCAAAATTTTTTAATAATTGCCCTCACCCAAGGTCCTGAAACTTGCACTGTGAACAGTGTAAAGGTAGACCTTTTCAGAACAGCAGGTTTTGTGACTGTCCGACTGGTATCATGTAAGAAACAGGTGCAGAAGCTTGTGTTTTGGATTTTTTTTTTTCACGCTAGATTTGTTCATTCATAGCCCCTCTCCTGAACTGAAATGAAAGTTGCAATTTTGGTTTGCTAACCTTTGTCAGTGAGTCAAATTTAATTTTTCAGGTACAAATTAACATCTGTTATTGTTTTAATTTTAAAAAAAGCTTGTGTTGCAAACCAATGGGCATTTTCCTATTTTTTCTACCAAAGAAGTGTTCGTGCAACAGTTTTTTAAAGAGGGATCTAAAAAAATTGCCCCTACCCAAGGACTTAAAACTTGCACTATAAATAGTGTAAGGCTAGACATTTTCAGAACAACAGATTTTATAACTGTCCGACCATGTTATCGTGTAAGAAACAGGAGCAGAAGTTTATGTTTTGGGTTGTGTGTGTTTTTTGGCACTCTAGATTTGTTTGTTCATAGCCGCCGCCACCACCCAAACAAAAACCTGAAATGAAAGTTCTCCTTCAATAACCACGGAGTTCTCAAAGTGGGATGGGATGAGAATTCTGCTCTGCTTTACATCAGAGGTCTCCTTCCAGCAACTAAAAGGCTAATGACAAGAGATGTGTTGTCTCTGTTCTGAGGGAGCAGAACAGAGGAGGTGCAGCCTAATGGATGGAACGCCTTCCCCCTACTCCGCTCCTGCCTTCCCCCTGCCCAGACTAGCCCCTGTGCCAGCCAGGTGTGATATAAAGGTACCTATAGAAAGGAATCTCTGCAGAAAAGGATATAAAGCACCAACTGGTGTGATAAAAAGGTACCTATAGAAAACAATGTGGGAATGTGGTGGCACTGTGGGTTAAACTGCTGCTGCTGGGCTTTCTGACTGGAAGGTTGGGAGTTCGAGACCATGCAATGGAGTGAGCTCCCGTTGCTTGTCTCAGCTCCTGCCAACCTAGCAGTTCAAAAGCACGGAAAATGTGAGTAGATAAATAGGTACCACTTCAGTGGGAAGGTAACGGCGTTCTGTGCGCTACAGTGTATAGTCATGCCGGCCACATGACCACAGAAGTTTGTCCTTGGAACAAGAAACGCTGGCTCTATAGGCTTAGAAACCGAGATGAGCACCGCCCCCTACAGTCACTCACGACTAGACTATTCGGTTGTGGGGAAACCTTTATCTTTATAGAAAACAAGCTCTCTACTGTTTTGTTTTCTGAACAGATATATGATCTTATTTCAATAATGTACTCATTATTAAGTACATTCTAGTGCTTTATCTCTAAAATTCAAAGTCTGCAATCCTATCCCTGTTTCCCTGTGAGTAACCCCCATGGAATTTAATAAGTTATTAAAGGCCTTTTAGATTATTAATGCATAGAATAGTGCTTTGAACTGTGTTAACAGAACACTTATTTTGATATAGTTTTAATTTATTGTACCAGTTTATTCTGATATACTGGTTATTGGTTTTTGCAGTACAGGAGGCACAGTATATGTGTATATAAATACATTCAACTGGTGACTTTTAAGACTAACAAAGGATACCAATCACTGTTATTTAAAAACATGTCTATGTGGCTGGAAGATAGTATTGTTAGTTGCCTTTAGTGATATACAGTACAGACACATATCAGAATCAAACACTTCCACCTGTACTTCTCACTAATAATTGCACTTTCAATAGGATTCCTTCCTTCCTTCTTCTTTCTTTCCTTGGACTGGATACACTTCACAGATACCAGCTAGAGCAGGCATGGTCTGCCTAGAGGACCTAGAGGCAGGGATGCAGCATTCAGGCAGCAGGGAGCAGAGAGCAGCTTTCCGGTCAAATGTGGGAGCTGCAAGACTAGTAAGGGGTGTTGGGGAAAACAGGTATTTTTGAGATGAAATTTAGCCCCTTTTCAAGCAGGATTGCCAAGGCACTGCCCTTCATGTGAAATTGCAAACAACCTGGTGTGTATGTGTGTGTGTGTGTGTGTGTGTGTAGTACTTCGGTGGTGCCTAGGGTCAATCAGTCAAACATCAGAGATTCTATCTGACTGTCCCAACCCCTGAAACGTCAATATCAGTGGCATTAGTAGTGTCCAGTGTGCCATCTGAGAGCAAGGGAGATGCAATGGGGCCATCCAGTGTAGAGCTTTTCAGAAGAGCCCCCAGCAACCAGGCATCAGCACTGGCATCTGACTTGGATCTCTGCTCCTTGACATAACTGAATAGCCTTGAACTGTGCCTTTTGCCATCTTTAATCAGGAATGTCTAGGGCAGCAACCATCCTTGAGTAACCAGCAGGTTGGTTCAGACTTCACTCTCAAAAGAGCTAATTCTGAAATGCCTTTTAGAGACTTGGAGCCAGAACAAACGTTTAACCAGGGTGTGAGAATTTACTTTCTTGTATTGGAATTTGTCCCATCGTTGTTTCATCATGAAAGTGCAACCAAAAGTTCAGAGAATGGAGTTGTTCACCTGTGGGAAATCTAGGTCAGGGTCTGCCCCTCTCTGCATCAATCATTTTGCAAAAGCAGAAACCCTATTTATTTCAAATCAAATCTTGCTGACATCATAAGGAAAATAATATCAGATCTTGGTAGTTCTTAGTGGAGGTTTGACTAAGTTTCATCAGTGAGAGTTGATGAAAGAACAATAGCTACTTGCTGTGGTCAACAGTGCCCTGAATGATTAAATAAGGTAGAGAAAGAAATAGGGCTGAATGAATGAATGAATGAATGAATGAATGAATGAATGAATGAATGACCTTTGGGTAATTTTAGAGGGTTAAGCATAATCATTTTCAGTCAGTCAGTCAGTCAAATGTTTGCCATTTCTATTTCCAAGTATTGATCAGTTTTTCCTAATGTTTTTTGACTGTGACATAAGTACAGTTTTGCAGTTTGGCAACCCATAGAGTTGGTACATGTTGTTGTTGTTGTTGTTGTTGTTAATAATAACAACATGCATATTATTATTATTATTAACATTATATTTTATTGTTATTAACATGTTGTTAACAACAATATGCAATAATGATAATAATAATAATAGCTCTGGAGCACTGAGAGGGAAGCTGTGTGGGGCTTCAATGCTTACAAGGAATGCTGCTTCACACAACCCTTTGGGAACTACTATTCTCGATTATTTGCCAATGCTTATGTTGCAGTTCAGATTTAAAAAAAAGAAATTGTAGGTGTGATCAAGCCAAAATTTGAGATTGTGTCTTAAGGAACGCTTATCCATTCTAAGCAGCCTCCTCTCTGAGGGGTTCTGCCTATGGAATTTTGCGTATTTCCCTCACCTTTCTGAAGTCAGTTCTCCTAAAATCCAGAGTATATGTCCATTTGGCTTTCCCTATTTTGGTTTTGTGAATCCCAGGTGGACATGGCCTTTCATTCCTCCCAAGGCCCTCTCTGCCTTCACATAATCAACCATTATATCTAAAATAACCGGTCCCCAGTCCCCCTGCCTACTTCTGGAACATAAAATACTCAGTGAGGCACATCAAGAATTTATCAAACTCTTGGCATTGTATGTTTCCCAGAAGATAGTTTATCTGCTATTATTACCACATCCCTTTGAAAACTTGACCACTTGCTCCAAGAAGGCATTATACAGGTTTTCCTTCTAGCTCAGTGTCCTGTAACAGTCGTTATTTCATGATTGCTTCTTTCCCTAGTCCATTTTCACCCAAACACTCTCATCTGGCCTTTCCCTCTCACCTTCATGGATTTCTTCACATATATAAATTTCTGTAATGTCGAGCCCAACTCTGCTACTCTTCCTGTTTTGTCTGTCTTTCTTGAATAGGTTATACCCCCCCCCCCAATTACCTCCTTCATGACTCTTAAACCCCCAGGTTTCAGTAATGATTACTAGGTCACACTCACATTCTTGTTGCAACAGTTCTACTTCACCTTCTTTGTGCTCCTACTTTCCACATAAATAGAACCCACATTCCACCTCTTAATTTTGTCCCTTACATTGGCATTTCTCATCTTTGCATGCTATGGCCTTCCATCAGATGTTTCAACAAAAATACAAGCTGTGCACCAAATTCATTCTCATAGTCCTTTGCAATTTGTTCGAGGTCATGCCTGGCAGTGTCGTTTGTTCCCATGTGACTCAGCAGGAACAGGTAATAGTCATTGGGTATGAAGAGCCCTGGTAACAGATCCCTGATGGCAACTTTCATCCCTCTCAGCCAGGAATCTCCCCCTACCACTGCATGCCTCTCCCTGTTTATTGGGAGAAGCAATGACAATCGTACAGGAGCGTCAGCAGCCTGGGTTCCTGGGAGCAAGGGAGGTGGACTTACTCCCAGGGAAGTGTGTATAGGATTGCAGCCTCAAGCACATGCTTAAATCTCTCTCACTGAAATGAGTTAGACAACAGCTTCTAGGGCTGTACATGAATGTAATCTTGTATGCACGGTATTTACTTGGGAGTAAATCTTTAGTGTTCCTGGACCTTTAACAGTTTTGTAATGAAGGAAATTTCAGCAGGTGCAACATGTTGCCTGTGTGATAAAAAGTTGCCCCTGCTGAAATTCCCATTTCTACATAATTTTTAAAGGTCCAGGAGCCCTAAGGTTTGGCCTCCCCTGCTGTAGGGGTTTCCACAACTGTGATGTAGATACTGAGAAAGCCTCATTTGTACCCTTGCTGTTTGCATTTATGTCCAGTTACTGCACTGAAGAAGATGCTCTTGTTTGGCATAAAACATGGAACAGAGAAGTTGGGGGGGGTAATCCCTAGATACGGGTAATCCTGTTTTATACATCAAATTAGAAGCTTAAATTGTTCCTGGAAACTAAGAAGCTAGACTTGCCAACTTACCCATTTTCGTTTCTTGCATGTCTTTGATGAAAAGCATCCCCTCCCCCAATAACTAGGATTTTTTTTTAAAAAAAAGAAATAATACAGTTTAGTTTTTTTTAATTGTAATATTTATTCTGCTGCTAATTTTTAACAACTATGATTCATGCGGTTTTAGAAATGAAGGGGAAAATGCAGGATCACGCTCCCTACTTAGACCTTCAAAAAAGACATTCAGTCAAGCCATCAACAACATGGCAGGTAGTTACGAACAGCACATGCCATGCAGGAAGGTCATTGCTTATTGGTTGGCTGATTTAAAGCCTACCCTTGCTGATTGCCTCTGAAACTATAGGTAGGCCTGTATGGAATAATTTATTGTCATTATTGTTGTAATACACTGGGAGCCCTAGCGTTAGAGAATGTAGTTGCATAAACATTACAAAGCAAATATCAGTTTTTGGTTCATTAGAAGCCTATTCCTTATAAAACAATTTCGTATCTGCAGTTTATTTGTTTAGATTTAATGGTGTCCAAGTTTTATGTCTGTGGGTGTTGCTAGGTTAAAAACAAAAACAAAAAATAACCTTATTGCCTGACATTTCCCCCTATTATGAGGTTTCCATGACCTTCTTATTTTAAAAAGCTAAGCAGTCTAGTGTCTACAATTAAAGAACCAATCCATGTGTTCAGAAAAAACACACACTTTGGGGACTGTATCGCTTAGATTGCAGATGGGGGAACTAATATCTGGATTCTCCCACTCTTCTCTCCCCCCCGAAAAAAAAAACTCTGTGCACATCTCTGTGCACATACAGTAGAACACCGTCATGCAAGGAAAAGACTAGACTAGAACCAACATCCGGACATGTTGGCTATCTAAGATGAGAATTTGGATGAGAATTTGGATGCGGAGGAGCATTCAAATAGTCAGTGTTTCTCCCAGCTACTGAAGTAGTACAGTCCCAAATGGGCTGTATCACACATCACCCCAATCCTACACATGTCTACTCAGAATTAAGTGACATTATAGTCTATGGGGCTTACTCCCAGGTAAGTGTGGATAGGATTGCAGCCATTCTTTCCAAATTAGTAGTTTACATTGCTTTATTTATTTACAATAGTGCCCCAAGTATTATAGGAGATCCTTGTTAAGCCTTTAACAGAAGACTCGGTCAAAAGCCTCAAATTCTTTATCTTAGACTTGGCCAGTTTACAATATCTACTTCATTCAATCTTTATTTTATAATTTTATAAAATTAATTATGCTGTTTGTAACTATATATCATAATAAAATTAATTATGCTATTTGTAAGTATATATCATTGTACCTCTCTTTTTCTACATTTCCTCAGTCACTATTTGCTGAATACAGGGACATCTTATTTTAGAGGAGTTTGATTTAGACTTCTTGGAAGAACAAAAAATTGTTTAATTAGTACCAAAATCTAATTTACACTCCAAAGTTTTTGGCATAACGCAGTCAAATGCAGTTAAATATGGTTAAAAATATTTTTAATTTATGCATTTTTTAGATGGGCAGTGCTTTTCAAAAACATAAATTCTGTATAAAACAAGAGATTCCTGTGCGTCACATTTATTTTACTATTTAATGGATATCTCCATCACATATTTGTTTGACCTAATCTACCCATTTTATACGACTCTGATTCTACATTCATGTAAAAATTCTGATTCTGTGCCAAGGAATCCTTTCATCATACTGCTTTCCCTATTGCTGGGGGCCATTCAGGAAGCGAGACAATTCTATCAAAGAGTGGGAAATCACTGTTTTCTTGCATTTAGTAGTAGTAGTAGTAGTAGTAGTAATAGTAATAGTAATAATAATAATAATAATAATAATAATAATAATACATGTATTTATATACCACCTTTCTTAAGATCACTAGATTTCTCTAGTGACTGAAACTCAATGTGGTTTACATGTGCAGACTTTACAAGGCGGTTTACATAGTACATACAGCATTAGCAAACCAGTAGTCAAGTCAAAAAGATAAAAATGTTGACTTTGGCTAATTACTTATATTAGATCAAAGTGCTGTTGCTTAATTGGTTTCAGGAGGACTTGCCATGACTCAGACCTAGTACCTGTTTTCAATGTTATGGGTTATCCCAGGAACTTATGAAAGTTTCCTTGAGCGGGTGCAGAGTAAAATAGTTAGAGAGACCCCACATGCCAGGGATTGGGAAGAATGGTTAATAAAGTGGTTCCCAAACTGTAGGTCGAGACCCAGCAGTAGGTTGCGAGCCAATTTCAGGTGGGTCTCAAAGCATCTACTGCAGCCATATTGAAAATATGGAAAGATGGGGTGCTGGAAGGCAGGAGAGCTATGTGGTTGTTTTGCTTGTGTCAAGGTTGCAAATAGGCCTTTTTCTTTCTGATTCACTTTGCTGTTGGAAAATGGCTGAGAAATAACCCAACTCACTGTCGCGTTATCAGGAAAGCAGCAGGCTCTGGTGTCACAGTGATGGCACTTCTGGCCATGGGATCACTTCTGGTGGGTCCCGGGCAGACTGTCACTCTAAAAAGTGGGCTTCAGTGCAAAAAGTTTGATAACCATTGGGCTACTACAACAGAGTGTTACATGAGTCCTGGCATCTTATTCTGTAGAAATCTCTAGAAATCTATTAGTACTGTTTATAAAATGGTGGACTGTTCACATGATTGAAATTTGTGGACAACACTGAAAACTGTTAAAATTGTGAATCATGCTATCTTTTAATATTTGTAATTTTTTGTACTTTCCTTCTAAGTAAACCATCAATTTTCAAACTTTTTCATCTCATGGCACACTGAGAAGGTACTAAAATTGTTAAGGCACACCATCAGTTTTTTGACAATTGATAAGGCACATCATGCTGCCAGTGGGGGGGGGGCTCACATCCCCCATTGGTCCTACTAATAAATGACCTGCCCCCAAATTCCCACAGCACACCTTTGGACCACTCGCTGCACACCAAATCTCCATGGCACAGTGGTTGAAAATGACTCCCCCATTACAAAAATGATACAATACCAGCTTCCTCTGGGGAATATATTTCTCCCTATAGGAAGTAAATAATTAAATGTAAATAAAAAGTGATAGTAATAATCTCCTGCATTCCTACAATTCAAAACTATTATATTGGTACTTTTTATAACCATAATCTTCATTCACTTTAAACCCCCCTAGTACACTTAAACAATACTCCACATCACAAAATCAAACCCCAGATTGGGCCAACTCAAGGTTAGTTTCCCAAAGCATTTTCAGTGGGACGTAACTTACATAAGAACATAAGAAGAGCCCTGCTGGATCAGGCCAAAGGCCCATCTAGTCCAGCTTCCTGTATCTCACAGTGGTCCACCAGGTGCCCCAAGGAGGCACGAGACAACAAGATGCTTGCATCCTGTTGTCACTCCCTTGCACCCGGTACTCTGAAGTAGCCTACTACTAATGTAAGGAGGTTGCACAATCCATCATGGCCTATAGCCCACGATGGACTTTTCTTCCAGAAATCCGTCCAATCCCCTCTTAAAGGCATCTAGACCAGATGCCATCACTACCTCCTGTGGCAAAGAGTTCCACAGATTAACTACCCGCTGGGTAAAAAAGTATTTCCTTTTATCTGTGTTAACTCTCTCAACCCTCAGTTTTAGTGGATGTTCCCTGGTTCTGGTGTTTTGTGAGAGGGAAAAGAACATCCCTCTATCAACTCTATCCCTTCCATGCATAATTTTGTATGTCTCAATCATGTCCCCCCTCAGGTGCCTTTTTTCTAGGCTGAAGAGCCCCAAACGCTGCAGTCTTTCTTCATAAGGGAGGTGCCCCAGCCCCGTAATCATTTTTGTCGCTCTCTTCTGCACCTTTTCCAGCTCCACTATGTCCTTTTTGAGGTGCGGCAACCAGAACTGTACACAATATTCCAGGTGTGGCCTTACCACCGATTTGTACAATGGCATGATAATATTGGCTGATTTATTCTCAACCCCTTTTCTAATTACCCCAAGCATGGAGTTGGCCCTCTTAACTGCTGCCACATACTGGGTCAATACCTTCATTGAATTGTCCACCAGTACCCCAAGATCTCTCTCTTGAGCTGTCACAGATAGCTGTCAACTTCCTAGTAAGTATGATTAGGATTTCAGTGTTAGATTAACAGCCTAGTCACAATATAACAGATATTCTTGTTGAATATGAGTGGCATAAAAACAGCCTCTCCTCTTCTTTTTTTAAATTTAAATTTTAGTTTTTGCTTATTTCTTTATCATGCACAACAATCTGAAATAAACTTGTTTTTCAAACAGTTTATTCAAGTTAGTGAGTTTTACGCACATGGTTTGTACATTCATGGACAAGCACTTGAAGTCTAATTGAACAGGTGGATGTGTTCAGGCATGATTGTGTGAACTGTGCATATTCTGGCAGCACAAACTATAACTTTTTCCTCTCATCTGTTTGTCCTGGCAACATAAATGAAAACATATAGAATTATGTACATCCATATCTTGTGATTAATTTTCCAGGCTCCCATCTGCAGCCTTGAGGCTATTTAAGAGCAATTTAGATTGTTTCATTTTTCTGTGTTTGTTCTGTTTCCGCTATCAGTCAGTTTATTTGTCAGACTGAACTGGCAAAGAAACCCGAGAATAAACAGGGGAGCAAGCTAAGTTCAAAGCTGGCTTGCAGCTAGCCTGTTTGCAGTGCTGTGTGCCATTGCTCTTTGTCTCTTACTTTGTGGCAGCTCATAAGGAAATAAAAGGGAAATCTTTCTCATTCCTGCCAAAGCTAAGGCTGGGGGAAAACATCCCGCTTTGGTATTCGCAGTACAGTTATGACAAATGCATGGCCTGTGTTCTGAGTGTTAAGGGAAATGTAAAAACATGTCTAGTTGTTGTGAATGCTCACATGGTGATTTGTTGGTTTGATTCTTCAGGTCGTGATTTGGCAAGCACAACCCTCCCTGGATACCCTCCGCACGTCCCCCCTGCTGGACAGGGCAGCTACTCTGCTCCGACTCTGACAGGGATGGTGCCTGGTGAGTTTTCATTGAAAAAAAAGAAGAAGAAGAAGAAAGAAGCCGTCTTTTAGCAGGGAAGCCAAGGGCTTCTGTTGTGCTCTGTTTTCATGCCAGCAGCGGCTTGAGTTATGGCAATGAAAGAAAGAAGAAATGTAAAATAAGGCAAACGGAACAGCTTCCTTTCCCTTTGCTTTATAACTTCACCCACCACACTGATCTGTAACCCAAGTAAGCTGAAGCACTGGAGTTCAAAGCTGATTTAGACCTGCTTGGAGTCAGTTGGAGACTTCAATCCATGTACTTTGACTTAGCTGGAATTGCGGATTGGGTAGTAAAAGGATTTATCCCATCAAAATTGTAGAAAAAGAAGCTTCTAGCCTTGCTGCATGGCTGTTGGATTCACATGATAAAATGTACATAAGGTTAATCTCTTGCTTCTCTGAATTTTTGTCATGTGAATCATTTTAATTAACTTAGCCATAAGCATTTCTTGCAGTTGTGCCAAAGAAATCTCATAGTTTGAAATTACGCTGCTTAATATGGGTACTGCAAATTATCTCATCCAAGGCTTTTCACACATGAGATCTTAGCCATTAATGTCTCCAGTGAATCACCTAATGTTCTCTGATGTTCACCTTTGCTCTTTATTATATCTTCTTTAAAATTAGTCAACCATTTCTGGGTTGTTTTTTTGAAATATTGTCTCAAACTGAGTATTATCATTGAAGTATGGAGTGCCCTCTGCAAGGAGCAGGGCTTTCAAATTCTTTAGAAGCTGGGAAGTTGGGAAAGTGTTTTGTTTCTACTGTCAGACTTTTATGTTGTAGGGAAGACATTGGGTAGATAGTTGGTGATATTGGGTACTGCTGAATTATTGACCTCCTATTTAGAACTACTGTATAATTAAGTGGTACAAAGTTATAATTTAAGAAAGGTGTCATTGTTCATAAGAGTCAGATGGAATTTGATAGAAATGTAGAGGAGATTTTCATGTCCCAAATTTTAGGCAGTCATATTGGTGGATCATTGGGAAGAACAGTCAGCAATGTCATGCCCTTGGTTATACAACTCTACCCTGCTTCTTCTCAGGCAGTATGAGGGTTACCAGCACAAACAAAAGTACAGGCATGCCCCGATATCCACTGATTTGGTGTTCACAGTTTCAGTTATCCGCGGACACCGTGGATACTAGGACACCTATTAAAAAGATAGGAGAACATTAAACAAATCTTTTTTTTACCTTGTTGCATCAAAACCACTGATGTTCACCTATCTTTAAAAAGGTGTCCCCATAGCCACTGTTTCAGGTCTCCACAGTGGGGTCTAGAACGGAACCCCAGCGGATACCGGGACATGCCTGTAATATCAACAGCATTCGCTCATCCACCTGGTCATCTCCCCCTCATCATTAACTTTTTGTTCAATGAATATTTGAGTGGTTGATTATCCCTGCAACATTCATTGCTATTCATATTATTATCAGAATCAATAAATTCACTCTTCCCTAACTCAATTTTTATATATGTACTGAAAAATGAGACTCTGATACAGTGCTACCTCACAAAGTTTGGCACAAACTATGAAATGGCATTAGTTTCCTGAAATTCTTTCTCAGCTTTTCAAGAATGACAGTCTCTCCTCACAATCATTATTTAATATACAGTATAAACAAATAGGATACAATGGCCACAATCCAGACTAATTTATTTAGAAAAAAATTATCCTGCCATCAAAACTAGCATCCTTAATCACAACCTGAAGACAACTTGATTTGTCAGAGAATTTCAGTTTTGCAGTGTTACTTCAATTGTCCTTGGAAATGCCTCTGTTTTGATATTGTGGCTTTAAGGACAGACGTCCAAGAGTGTTTGGAGGCCAGACTAGATATTCTGTGTGGAGCTTCCCAAGTCCTTTATTCTGATTTAAGAATGGAGTTGTGGGAGCATTTGGATCAGAGATGCAGTTCACAAGTAAAGTTTTTTTACTCTTTTTCTCCTACACTAATTCCTTGATGCAAACCACTTGCCCTCTCAAAAATGAAATTAATCTTGAAGAGGAAAACCATAAATGTGTGGTTTCCCCTGTACAGTATATTTTCCTCTATGTCCTAATCACTTTGGGGGAGGGCACAATTTATGTCAGGGAATCAGGGTGGAAGCAAAGGATTAACCCCACTACCATACTGCACCCCTGATCCAAACCAGAGCCCTAGCAGCTGGCTTTTTAAAAAAAAGAATAGATGTGGGAGAGTAATGGTTTGGGAGTGAGACCTGGAAGATCCAGGTTCAAATCCCTGCTCAGCCATGAAGCCTCTTGGATGACCTCAGTGACGTCGCTATGAGGGTGTGGGGGTGTGGTCTGCAGGGGGAAAGGGTAACACGCACTGAGAGGAAGAGACTCATTGCCTCCTGCCTGCTGGCCTAGTGTGCTCGTGCAAGACTTGCCCAAGCGCACTAGGCCTTTGGAAACCTCCTGTCCTTTGCTTGGAAAGGCAGGTTCCCACATATGTGTGCAAGGCTGCTGGGAACTCCAGCCTGAGTTCAGAGGGGCATGCCTCTCCAAACTCGGGCTGGAGGTCCCAGCAGTTGCACATGCTTGGGGGAGGCTTATGCAAGTGCACTATTATTTATTTATTTATTTATTTATTTATTTATTTATTTATTTATTAAATTTATACCCCGCCTTTCTGCCCATAGGCACGCAAGGCAGCTTACAACAATAGAAATAAAATACAATAAAAATTATAATTTTACATTAAAAACAATAATTTAAAAACTACATTAAAACAATTAAAATTTTAAAAACAACAGTAATCCCCGTGGATCATAAAATATAAGCAGGAATATCAAAAACCAGCAAGCCAGCCTGTCAACAATTAAAAGCTTTTTGAAATAAAAAGGTCTTCAGCCCCAGCTGGAATGTTGCCAAATGTTGCCAAAATGTTGCCAATGTTGCCCTTGGGAGCCTTCTTGGGAGCCTTAGCCTGGAAGGGCAGGAGGTTCCCAGTGGCCTAGATCTCCTGCACGAGGCTTGCGCCTGCATGCAAGGCTGCTGGGAACTCTGGCTCGAGTTTGGAGGGGCTTGCTTCTCTGAACACAGGCTGGAGTTCCCAGAGGTTGCATGTGATGTTGGGGTTGAGGTGATGGTGCAGGGGCGGGGCAAAGGTGCATCATTCCCACTACATGGGGGGATGCACTGCCCTCCTGCAACAAGTGATGCAAACCGTGGTGATGTCACTGGGTGACCTTGGGCCAGGTATGTACTCTCAGTCTTCCCTACCTCATAGTGCTGTTGTGAGGACCAAAAGAAGGGACGAACTATATATAGTTCCAGCTCCTTGGAGGAAAAGCACTTTAAAATGTGACATAAATAAATAACATATAGCTTGACCATGAAATGTTCATTTCTGAATACTCCCATGGTTGTAGTATGATTTATGTCCATTCATTCTTCTGCAAAGAGATTCTTCTTTTTCTCCTAATGTAAACCGCTTTTTACTTTCAGGTGATGGCATACATGACATTAGTAGGCATTCAGATGAATGAGTCTTTGAAAATGTGCCTGATGTGGTTAGATCTAGTGACTGTCGGCCCAATCCTATGCATGACTACTCAGAATTGTGATAGGAAAGTGTGTTTAGGATTGCAGCCTGTGTCTCTGAAGTAAATAGAATTGTATTGGTACCAGGATATGTTGCTGGGCTTGGTTATGATATGCAAATACATGGTCTGCTGATCAGAGGCGTTTCTACAGGGATGGCAAAGCTCTAAGTGTTGCAAGAAGCCTTACCCTGTCGTGTAAATCCCTCCTCTCCCTTGCTGCTGTAGCCAGTAAGCAACGCCAAGACTGGCTACAACGGTGCAGGAGAGGAGTAATCTCCACTGCAAGGTAAGGCTTCTTGCAAAACTTAGAGCTTTGCCATCCCTGTAGAAACGCCACTGCTGCTGATGGTGCTTTTTAAGGAGTGGTGTCAGGTAGATTGCTGTCCATAAACAAGAATTCAAACTTTATCTATTTAGAAGATTCTATACCACCTTTCCCCAGGCTAAAAGCTTGGCACTTAAGGTAGTTTACAAGATTAAAAAACACATATAATACACAAGAACAATGCTTAGGGCGCAATGCAAACCTGGATTTAGGCCAGCACAGTTAGGCCAGAAAGGTTTGGCCAGCACAAGGGCCACCGAAAAGTATGTTTGGATCACTCTCAGAGGGGCCAGCACACAGACATGCGCCATCCTCCCTGACTCTGAGAGTGGTCCAAATGTGCTTTACGGTAGCCCTTGTGCTGGCCTAACTGTGCCACAGCCTAACTCCAGGTTAGGATTGCGCCCTTAAAGTCACAGTGGTCTAAAACAGCAGATTAAAATATAAAACATTCAGGCAAATAGCACATAAAAGTCAGATGAAACATCCAGCAGGTACCCCAATATCCTCAACTGTCTGAAACATCCCCCATCCTACTGAGTAACAAAAGCTATTAAAATTAAAAAAAAAAAGGTTTTCAAGGTCTATCGGAAAGTATCCAGGGAGAAGGGTTGGATGTAATTCAAATACAAATATGGGAGTTCCACATTTGGGAAGCCACCACTGAAAAAGCTCTTCCTCTCACTGCTGCCCCCTTGCTCCAGTCAAGGGAAGCCCACAAAGTAGGGCCCCCTGGGAAGATCTCAGGGGAAGAGATATACCGGGGAGAAAAGGTGTTCCTTCAGGTACTCTGACCCCAAGTTGAAATGTCATATTGTTTAGAAATGTCATATTGTCTTTATATGCTCCATTGTTTGAATTTCAAAGAACCAGGGTCTGTTGGTCTAATTTCCATACACAACAGACTTTGTTTTTAAGACTAGCCATGCAGATTAAGTATTGTGTTGCCTTCAATCCTTCCTTTAATAGCAACCTTCTCTCTAGGTGAAGGTTATCTGCAATTCTTTTAAGCTCTTTTGCTCATTTAAACTAGACTTTGCTAACTAGCATCCAGAATAACTTCTTGATCCTCTCTTGTCTCTTATCATTTGGAGGGCCAGTTTCAGAAGCCTCTTATGAATGCATGCAGTCGTTTATGATTTGGCTCTGAAACAGCCGACAGATCAGCTTTATTACACACACATCAGTGTTTGTGCTCTGATATGACTGAATTATTCTATCCTGACATTTATACAAGGAGAATTCATTTCACCAATTCTCAGAGACTCCACTTCTAGACCTACTGATCTCTTATAATAATTTGCAGAGCATATGCGAAAAAGTGGTTCTGTTAAATCCTATAATAATTAGCCATGAATTATGGGTATAATTAACTAACATGCGAGGAAGAAATACACGATAAGAAATGAGCACAGAAGTTTTGGTTTCATGCTTTTTGTCAATGCCAAACAACCTCAATTCTGTTCTGAAAAGTGCTGTAGTAGGCAGGTGTAGATACATAGGCTACAGCTTGTCAATTTGCATAGTATTTGCCAAAGGATGCACAATGTATGTGCTAGGTAGTCTGAAAGCAGGATTGTTTCAGGCTGAGCAGAACAGGGAGGCAGCTGGTTTGGAACCAGATTTGTCATTTCCAGGAGTTGGAACTTGATTAATATTGGAAAGCATTTAACAAACTCCCCATTAGGAATTGGTTTGGAGTTTAACGTATATTGTAAAACAAGTAGCTATCGTATTGAACTATTGCACACTGTTAAGGGTTTATGGAGCTTAATGCAGTCTATAGGGAGTGATTGCAGGCAAGTTTAAATGTTTACTTACTACACATCTGGCCCCCAGAAAGGTGGTGGTAGTGGTAGTAGTAGTAGTAGTAGTATGAGTAACTTTTAAAAATTTCTTATTGTATGCACAAGTCCTGAGTGTGTATACCAACTGCATGCTAGCCAGTAAAAGAGTAAAAACCTTACTTCTGAACTGCATCCCTGAGCCAAACTAAATCCCCCATAAAGCTGTTTTTTTTTAAACAGAAAAATACAGGTGGAGTTCCAAAAATGGACACCCATGTAAGCATCCAGTTTGGCCTCTATAATCCCAGTAGCAGTGGTGCTGACATTCTGCCACTTCAAACAGACCAGGAGGAACTGCACACACTATAAAAATGTTGCTCTTTCTGGCAGTTCATTGGCATGAATCAGGGTTTTGCTATGATCACTCGTCAGGAGATTGTTGTCTAAATAGTTCATTATAGGCAACAATATGAATTTGTGTGATATAGTAAGCAGAGAGTTTAGTCCGATATGAATTTGAATCTGTACATGAAAAACCTGCCCAGCTCAGCGACCTTGTGCCTGCTATATTCTCTTAGTGTAAGCTCCTTCTCAGTATGCTACTGTAAGCATCGTGACAGAGGGCCAAATGGCATATTGTGCACTTTTTTCCTGTCTGTTTATTTAAATAGGTAATTGAGGGTGGGACACAGCAAAACCATAATGGTGTAGGGAAACTGTAATACTTTGCCTTCATGTGCTGTTGACAGTAATAAAAACATTTCTGTTGAAATCCAGTGTATGCTCTTTAAATTGCAAATTTACTATTGCAAATACTATATGGGTGGGGGGGGGTGACATTCTGACCGGAACCAAGGCAGAGTCAAAGAATTCAGGGTGCAATCCTAACCTGGAGTTAGGCCAGCCCAAGTTTGGCTGGCACAAGGGCCACCGTAAAGCACTTTTGGACCACTCTCAGAATCAGAGAGGATGGTGCATATCTGTGTGCTGACCTCTCTGACTCTGACAGCGCAATCCTAAGTAGCGCTGGAATGGCGAGGCTGGCCAGCTCCATATCCAGCGCTACTTTGGGGAGGCTGGAGCCTTCCCGCAGCAAGGGCATGTTTGCGCCCTTACCAGAGGAGAGGCTCCAGCCTCCCCGGTGTACTCGGATCTGCGCCTGCAGGTTAGGATTGTGCTCTAAATAACTGAAGTCGCATGATATCAGCAAGGCAGATATTCATATTTTATTCTAGCCTTGCATCATTACGTATGTGCTTCTTTATGCATGTGCATTTGTGGAAATTGTGCTGCTATATTCGCATTGCAGCTACTCCATATTAGAGTACAGTTGGATAATGGAGTGGATCAGTGGTGATGGTGGATGGTCACGAACATTTTCTGTCTGTTCATTTGCTTATTTGGATTTATTGCGTGCCCTAAGACTCTGTATAGATGACTGCATTTCCTTATTGTTTCATTTCTCACTCAGGATCTGAGGTCTGATTTATACATTGCTCCTGTGGCATGACTGTTGCTGCAAAAATGCTTCCCACATGGCCAGCTCTCAGAGTGCATCACTGGGAGCCCAGTATAAGTTGCTTTGAACTTTTAGTAGGAAAAGTGGGATGTAATACAATAATCAATAAGTGAAGTTACATGATTCCAGCAAGGCAAATGTTTCTGCAGAAGCAAGCAGGGCTATCAAATGTGTTTATCAAAGGCTTGAAACATTTGGTACTAAATTACTAAGAGCAGATGGTTGCCTCTACCTTGCTCTGCTTCCGAACTTTTTAGGGGCATGTAATTGAGCACTGATGGGGGCAGTGCTTGACTAATTGAACCCTTGGTTTGATTCGGTTCTTCCTAATAATCTATAAACAGAGGTGTAACTTGGGCAGAGCTTGAAGGACACCTGCCCAGTGTTCTACTCCAGGGGGTACATGACTGCCCCCAGGCTCCACACTAACTGTGGAGGAGGTGCTGGCAGCTTCGCGAGCCCCATTCCTTCTCCTTTGAAGACTTCTAGCCTCCACCTTCCAGCCTCCATAGGAGAAGGAACAGGGCATGTGAAGCTAATAGTGCCTCCTCACTCGGGGAAAACTCAGAAGTGACTGCTTTACACCACTTGCAGCACAAGGTAGTTGCTTCTGGGTTCTCCCCAGAGGAGGAGACACTTGCTGCTGTCGCTTAATGTGTCCCATGCACTGGAGAAGGAATGGGGCATGTGCAGCCGCCAGTGCTCCAGCCTCCGAGGAAAACCCAGAAGTGACATCACTATGTCACGTGACATCATGATGTCACTGCTCCGAGTGCCAGGGCAGTATGTTACACTTCTGTCTATGCCTGTTATGTGAGTTGCCTGGGTCATTTGGATACTTTTTGTTTTAGGCTGATTGCCTACAAATCTAACAAACCATTTTGTGGAACGTATACTTGATGCAAGGTATATTTTAGAACATATGGCTTTACCTCTGTGGTGTTGGTGGTTGGGTTAATGTAGACTTGGGTTAATTTGTGGAGAATCCCTCCTAAGGAGACAGAATAATTGTGGATAATCTTCAGATCAATCCAATCCTCGTATTTTATTCTCAGTCATTTCTATTTCAACACTAAAACCATCAGACCATTTCACGGATGGATATGTAAAAGCACGAGTTCTATTATAGGTAACAAGATTTCAGGATGCATTTTTTATGGAACCACTGAATATGTCCCAAAGAAATGTTCCACATTTTGTATGCTTTTTGTCTTTTACTGTGAACACAGAAGGCAAGAATGGCCAAAGAGATTAATTCAATGAACCATAAAGAACAAAGCAATAGATTTGCCTTTGCACATCAGTTATGCTAGTAGTTCAATCAGAGTACATAGATGGGATAAGTTGTCTTTAAAATATAGAAGATACTGTGCAGCAGGAGAGATAATAAGGACAGGAGAGATACAGGCAGCAATTCTCTAAAGGAATGGTTTTCAAACTGTATTCTGAGGAACTCTAGTGATCCTTGGGAGCTTATCAGGGATCCCAAATGAGGACCAGTTATGGCAGCCAATTTGCCTATCATTACTGATCTTGTCTTGCAAATCACTGCAAGAAGCAAGAGTATGCGTATTTGGACATTCTGAGACACATATTCAGTCTGCCCTCGTAAAGCCAAACAGGTCAGACTAGTGCCATGCATATAATTAGAGCACACCTTAGAATTTAAAACAGACTGCAAAATATTTTTTCACGTTCGCCTTCATGCATTTTATTGGTGGGAAAATTGGAGAGATTTTGAATGATCAGAGACAACATTTTGAATAAGCAAAGCAATCGTTTTGACAATGAGCTTGAGAAAAAGTCCATGGACTATTTTCATGTGGAATGGACTTGGGAACATGCCTAGTGGAGCCACTTCCAACCGCCACATTCTTCATGACTTCTGAAGAGAGCCTATGTGTACAAACTGCCCATGAATGCCCTGCATAGAGAGAGACATAGTTTTCATGGTTTCTTCTTGTATGATATCTACTGATAGGAGTTTCCAACATTTCTTCTTAGGACTAGGCACATAAACATTGAAAAGAGCAGGCAGCTCAGTGATACTATGTAATTGCTCTGACAAGGTGTTTTTAAAAAGGACATAAGACTTCTGTAATGGATTGGTGAAGAATGCCTTGTACATCAGAAAGGCCTCCTTTTAGCTTTCCACAGCCAAACTGTATGTGTGTTTTTTTTAGTACACCAGTATGACATAATTCTAAAGGTCTCATTTAAGGTATTTTTAAAAATTCATTTTCATCTTAATAATATAAATATTTTCTCATCATAATAGTCACAATCCAACTTGCAGTTAAATGCATTTAGGACCACTTTGATTATTAATTTAAAATATTTATAGACCTCTTTTCCAAATGTGTAGAGCAGCATCCACTGAAAGATAATTTTAAAAACCCAGCAAACAATAATTATAGAATCAGCCTGAAAGTGATAAAATAATGAATCACATTCTTAAGGAGTAAGCTCCATTGATTTCAGTATGACTTAATCCAGATGTGTATAGAATTGCACAGATCTGCCAAAAGGCTACTGCTGCACCCAGTGGCAGCCAGGTAGCCACTGGGCTCTCCCCAGGAGAAGGGGACATTCGTCCTTTTCCCCTGGGGAAAGCTCTGCCACTTGCAATGGGGCTCCCTGGCTCACTGCTGCCTATTTTGTTGGCAGTTTGAACAGCCGAATGTTGGGCTGTCCAGGCCTCTGCCGAGGATAAGATCCACTAGTGGAAGCCACCACCAGGTCTCACCCCCTCGCGGGGCCTCCCTGCCCCTCCCCTCACCCAGGAACGCTCCCCTGTGACTACCCAGAAAGAGTGCAATGCCGGCGAGGGGTAATCTCACCTCTCACCACCATCTCGTCATCACCTATGGGCGGTGAGGAGCTGGTGCTGCCGCAGCACAGTTAGTAAGAACTTACCACTCGCATTGCACATGCTTTACAACACGTTTGCAACACCAACACAAGTGGTACGCTCATACTGCTCATGTTGGAGAGGTTCTGGAATGGGCCCTCATATATTCCATGCCTCATAAATAGGGTATTCGAGAATGGTGGGGTGTTTTTTTTGTGGGTTTTTTTTTTATTGTAGATTTTGTGATTTGAAAGGCAGAAAGTGGTGTTATATGTTTTTATTCTCTCATTCCAAGTTCTCATTTTTTAGTAATTTTAAATGCATTTGAAGTGTACTAGATAGGCGCTATAATGTCAGCAGATGCAGCCACAGTATTATTTCTAATTGGAAAAGTAACCTATTTTAATTTTTGGAAAATATTTAAATTCAAAAATGTATTTTTTGTTTTTATTCAAATATTTCCACACAACAAAGGTAGTGTTTTGTGTTTTTATGCATTTTTAAACAAAAATAAACACCCCTACTCATAAGACTGTATAATCTAGCTTGCTTTCTAGTTGTTATTTTCTGCCATGGAATTACATATGCAAAAGTAGTATGCTTTTTCTCTATTTGTAGTTTCAGCTGGAAACTTTCTAAACCTTATCTTGCCCAGAGGGCTTGTAGTGTCTTGTAATTGAATAAGAATCTGCTTAAATAATCAGGCTTGTTCATTTAAATATTTGTTCTGGTTCTTGTATTGAAAAAGCTCAGACAATGGCCCCTGTTACCCTCTGGATATATTTTTTATTTCACTTGTACCTTCTTTTTTCCTCTGGGGACTGAGTTTTTGGCCTCATCCCTCATGCTTTGCCTTTCACTCGACTGTCATTCTCATTGTCCTCTCGGGACTCTAAACGGAGGGTGACAGGAAAGGATAGACTGTCCGGGATAGTGATGCTGAAAATATAGTCATTAATGGGACTCTGGAAACCCAGATGTCCTTTCTGAACATTGGTAATTTGTTTTTAATGAAAAACCATGCAGTGACCCTGAACAAATGAATTTCCTTTATATGAAGTCTATGTGTGCAATTACCCGACTAAAGGGATCTGAAAACGATCACATTCAAACCCAGGGTTCAGTAAAAAAAACCAAAAAAAAAAAACCAGTAGATTCTGTCTAATACCCTTTTTATCTGAGTTGCTGTGTCAAAAGCCTAAAGCATTAAAAAGCCCAGACTGAAATATGTGTACAGTTACTGTTAAGGTAGAAGAAATAGTGTGCTGGAGAATAGTAATCAAGAAATGAATTGTTTTCATAGGTAGACTTATTTTGTAAAACTCTTCTCACTTTTGAGGCTTAAAACTGTTCTTGCTTTGGTAAGTTCTTAATTCGAATGTGAAACAGCCAGAAAGCTAATTCAAACTACAAATGTCTCTTTTTCACATTAACAATGACCAAAATGTTCCCATAAATAGAGATGCAATTTAAGTCTGACAATATTTTACATCTCGCCTAGACCTGCAAAAGGAATTTATTCTCATGCTGCTTCCAGAAAACAGAGCACAGCTGTTCTCTGCTCATGTTCGTGAGATATGAGCATGAATAAAGTGTTAAACATGAGATTAGAAAGTAGTTCTTAGCATTTAGTAATACTACATTTAAACTTTCCGAGAGACCCAGGAAGTACTTGATGCTTTTCAGCTGCAGGAGCCTGGGCAGCCTCCAGTTGAGGAGGCAAGCCTGGGAGCCAGTGTTTTATTTTCCTGCCAACTTACATAACTTTGACACGGGTGTGACTTTATTGAATTCAGAATTACACAGATATGAGTGCAAGAAGACACATGCTCTTTTCAATCCAACTGATCTCCATCCGAGCTCTGCTTCATAAACCAATAGTGTGACAAATGGCTTTGCAACACCCTTGTGCAGGGAGCTTATATTGTGCTCTTGCAAGGCAACATTTTACAGGCTCTGTACACTAACTGTGCAAGCTGTATTCCTCTTTCTCATTTGCTCCTGATAGATTTTCTATTAAGGATAAAAACAAAAATTCATGGTCAAGGCATATGTGTTGCCATAAAGTGACCTGCTAGAAGCTTTTGGAGTCTATCCCTGGGGTAATATATGCATTGCCTTGCTGGATCTGATCAAAGTCTGTTTTAAGTCCAGCATTCTGTCTCCATCATTGGCCAGCCAGATGCCTCCTGAAGCTGGAAAGCAAGGCACAAGGACCAGCCCCCATTGTTTGTCACACACCTCGGACTCTAATAGTGAAGATGGATGCCCTAAAGGATACACACACCGGATGCTTTAGTCCTAGATGAACGTGGTTCTGATCCCGCTTGTGCTTCTTTCAAATACAAGCGTGCCCCAGTATCCACCGATTTGGTACCCGCGTTTTCAGTTATCCATGGATACCATGGATATTGGGACACCTATTAAAAAGACAGGGAAACATTAGATAATTATTTATTTAATGTTTCCCTATTCCCTAAAAAAAATAATCTTTTTTTATCCTGTTGCAGAAAAATCACTGATGTTCCCTTGTCCTTAAAAAGGCATCCCCAGTATCCACAGTTTCAGATATCCATGGAGGGGGTGGGCTGTCCAAAGCCGAACCCCGGGGGATACCAGGGCACGCCTGCACTATTTTTATTTGGAAAGGCATTCAAACAAAACATTCTTTTCAAGGAGGAATAGTGCATGGGTGATCATGATTGGAACTGTGATCAGAGCAAAGCATTAAAGCCACAGATTTGCCATGCCTCCCTCTCCCCACCCCATGCTATTAATAAAATAAACAAACAATTCACTGGGCCATGTTATTCATTTAGCAGAGTAGTTTGGCCCATATATGTAGTTCGGCCCATATATGTAGTTTGGCCCATATATGGGCTCTCTGGATATATCACTAAACTGTGAATGACTAGAAGTCATTTGTTAGACTAGAAGTCAAGTTACGTACCATGATGCTTCCAGAACTATTTTAAAATGTGAACATGTAAAAATGGCATGGCATTGTGGACAGAATGTTGGCTTTTAATCTCTCGCTCAGCCATGAAGCTTACTGGATAGTCATGTGAATCGAACTCTCCCAAGACCTCATGACACCTGTGGGAGCTTTCCAAATTATGTCCCTTACATGATGATGTGCCAGACTCTGCTACTCTCCAGTGTTCCAGCTCTGCACTCTCTTCCCCTGCACATTTCCTCTTCCTCTCTGTCCCCGTCTTCCTTTTCCAATCCAGGGAGTGGAAGGAGGGCAGTGGGGGCAAGAAGGTGGATTGAGATGGGTGCCTCCCCCACCAATCTGCTGCATGAGCCCATGGCTTCAGTTGGCCTCAGTTGGATGGGCAGACTCTGCATGCGAAATATATCTCCGCCTACCCTGCCCCACAGAGCTTTATAGGTATAAAATGAGATAGTATGCATCTTCCTGTGTTCCTTGAAAGGAGAGTGGGACACAGAAGAGGAAAACTTAATTGCAATAGGTTTTTTTAAATCATAGATCATGTACCTCTTTTACATCAAACAGATACCCAAGAACGAGGTCCAAGCTTGAGGGGTATAAAATGTGCCCCCAACCTCTTCCCATGGGGTTTACTCTGTATTGCAAGGGCTGGTAAGGGATATGTCCAGGTTATCCTTTGGGGTAAAGGTAAAGGTTTCCCCACGACCGGATGGTCTAGTCATGACCGACTGTAGGGGGCGGTGCTCATCTCCGTTTCAAAGCCTGTAGAGCCGGCGTTTGTCCAAGGACAAGCTTCCGTGGTCATGTGGCCGGCATGACTCTACACCTAGGCGCACGGAATGCCGTTCCCTTCCCACCGAAGAGGTCCCTATTTATCTACTTGCATTTTTAGATGCTTTTGAACTGCTAGGTTGGCAGGAGCTGGGACAAGCAACGGGAGCTCACTCCGTCGCGCAGTCTTGAACTCCCAAACTTCCGGTTGGAAAGCCCAGCAACAGCGAATTAACCCGCTGCGCCACCTAAGCCTCTACTTAGGTGCAGGATTTGTGTCGATATGGTACAAGACTCTCTGGAGCCCCAAAACACTTCTCTGGGAGCCTCTGCTCCTTGGCCTGTCTACTCCACCTGGGATGCTTACCCACAGACCCCTATGAAGAACTTTGGCTTGTGGGGTTTGGGCCAAGTCCGAGGCTGCCCTTAGGAGCTGTGAAGGCCAAGGAACAAATTGGTAGGGGATGCTCTTTGGCCCTGTAACCCTGTCAGATCCCTTTCCCTCCTGCCCAGTCCAGTTCCTATCTTCCCTTCCATGCCTTCTCTCATCCCTCTCTTCTTCCCTTTGAGGGAGCCGTCTCCAGTCTCCTCTTCCCTTGTGGTTTTGCCCTGCTTTGTTGATCTTCCTTGGGTCTCCCCCGTGTTTATCCCACCTCAGGCTTGTTCCTCCCCTCCCCTCCGTCTTCGCTGTATCTGTGTTATCCTGTCTCCTGCTGACTTGCTCTCCTTGTCTCACTCCCCACCATCCTTCTTGTCCTTTTCCATCCTCCACTTCTCTCCCCCCCCCAGCTTTATATTGCCTGCCTTTCCTTGGCCCCACCCTCTCCTATGGAGGCTGTCCTGCTGCAGCCTAGGCTTGCCCATGCCCAGTCATGGCTGGATTGCTCCAACTGGGCATCGTACAGTTTTCCAGTAGCAGAGGGTTCCACAGGAACCAATGATCCAATTACATTCTGTATCTTGAACTGAATATGTTGTTCCCACAGAGAGGTAAAGTCACTCAGCACTTGCTATGACCTTCTTCAGGGTCTGTGCAAATGCCTAGTTGAAACAATGTCAGGAGAGGATCCTCACTGGCACCTAATGGCTCCAAGGGAAACTTTGTTCAGATGCATTTCATGAGTTTAACTTTGTCATTATCCCTTGTGGCTAAAAACTTTGTATTCCTAATTATTTAATTGTAGCTCACTGGTGGTCCTGCCCCTTTGCTGCCCTGCCCCACCCCCGACTGGAAGTAATTATGATGTCACCACAATTACTTCTGATATTATTGGAGTGTTTACACGCTGCTGCGAAAGCTGGCTGCCTACCCCCCTTTTTTTAAGAGGAAGAAAGGATCTGGCTTTCAGAGCAGCATGGAAATGCTCCAATATTGTTTGGGGGGTGGGGGAAGTTCTCCTGCCCACCCATGCAGCCACCATCAGAGCTGTTCTGACCTGCTCCTAGGGCCCGCCACATCCTCTACTTTTTTTGAAAAAGCAGAGGAGGCCCTCAGAGCAGTGTGGAGCCAGGCAGCACATCTGGGGGGGGGATAGTGCCGCCACCCACTGCTCCCACAGCAGTCGCACAGGGCAGGAGATAACAAAGGCATCTTCCCAACCATGCCACCTAAGAGCACTTGCATCCGTTGAACCCCCACCCCCACATTTGCCAATATTTTACTTGTGCATTTGTCAGTATAGGTGGTTTGTGCAGTTTGATTAATTTATTTTATACTCTTTAAAAATTTTCAGAATATATCAGTCCCCCGGTATCCACTGATTCTGTATCCACTATTTCAGTTATTCACAGATACTGTGGATATTGGGATGCCTATTAAAAGATAGGGGAGCATTAAACAAATCTCTCTTTTTTTTCTAACCTTGTTGCAGCAAACCACTAATTTTCCCCTATCTTTAAAAAGGCGACAGTTTCAGATATCCACCTGGGTGTATGTGTGCAGAATGGAACCCCAACTGGTACCAGGCCATGCCTGTATTTCTTAATGTTCATCATCCAGGAACATAATTATCCAAGGACATTTTGTATATAATGTTCCCATATTTTATTGCTTTTAAACTTACTCTAGAAGTACTGGTAACCGGCAGGTTTGCTCCATCTTTCACAAGGAGGACTATTTTTAGTGAGGTGGATTCTCAGCTGCTGGTATAAACTAGCATGGTTCTATTTTGACTTCTGCGGAACTGTGCTGATTTACACCACACAAGGATCTGGCAATGTATACAGAAGAGCTAGTATAGTCTACATCTTTTGCTCTACCCTCATTTTCTCCTCCTCCCTTTTTAATGTGAAACATTATGCATATCTAAACATAAGTAAGCAAGGCAAAGTGTGTATAAACAAAAGCCTCCATATTTAGAAATGGGGAGGAGGAGAGAAAAACATATTGTATTGCTCTACTCTTTGGAAATTTCTATGCATTTGTAATAACAAAATTACCATAATTTGCTCGTTAACGCAGCTAGATCAGTCAAGCATTGTTCCAAACATGCGGAGACTGCTCTTCGCTCTAGGTCTGCCAGTGAGTTAAGCATGGTGAAAATTAGCATGCAAATAGCCCTAATTCAGTACTCGAGCTGTCAGATTCACATTCAGTGGCTTGTTTCCATTTGAAATCCCTGACAGGAGCGGTTTATGCAATCCCACCCTCAAGTAGTTCCAGCCAGAGGAAGCACCAAGGGGGCACTTTCTGAGTGACAGTTTGGCCAGCTTCAGTCAAATAAATCAGTCACGTCAACTGGTAGCAGTGAGCGAGCTGCACTGGAGGGGAAGGGGGAGAATGAGCCAGAAGGCCAGTCTTTTCTAGCAGACCCAATAACCCAAACTTTCCATGGCCCATCAAAGGTGTACAGCAGGGAACAGAGGTCTCTTGGTGCTCCCTAAACAATTTGTTTGAAACATTGCCTGTGGGGGCAAGGGAGTGCATCAAAGGATTTTTATATTCAGATATTGATTTTCAAGCAAAGCCACAGTGTGCACTGCAAAAAGACTTCCCATTCATAGGTGTTTAATGCTAATGAATTAAAGTCTGTGTTTACAATAATTCCTTTTTGTGTCGCACCAAAGACCTCTGCCTTATTTTGTGGCAACTGAGTTCATGCAGGGTAATTGTAGAGCTGCCACCAACTAGGTACTGAAAATTAAGAAAATGGTGATAGTGGTAGAAGAGGAAAATGCTCAATTCTGATTTTTTCATGTTAATTTATTTCTGTGTATGCAAATGTTAAATGATCCATTGGCAAACAGCGGGGCTGCATTTTAACAAATGCAATTTAAGACAAATAATGTACCTGGAAACTTGATCTGACTCTGTGATAACTATAGGAAAACAGAATAAGGTTTTCAGTCTTGGTGTACAGCCCATTTATTCTGAAGTCTTGGGGTGAAGTACAGCATATTATTTACAAAACTTCTGATCCTATCCCACCCAATCCCTGACAATCAGAAAATAGTTTTGGTAAGTAAAAATCCTTGCCACTGTAGTGTTTATACATGGATATAAGCACTACTTTTGGTCTTCACTACCTCGTAGAATTGAATTTGAAAGATTCATTTCTAAAAATCAGAATCTCAGATTTGATCCTGTATTTTGAAATTGCCGGCCGATGGGTCTGGAATAAAATTCTATTATGTTAAAAATATTGATATAGGTGTGCCCCAGTATCCACTGATTCGGTATCCATGGACACCACGGATACTGGGACGCCTGTTAAAAAGATGGGGAACATTAAATAAATCTCTTTTTTACCTTCTTGCAGCAAAACCACAGATGTTCCCCTATCTTTAAAAAGGTGTCCCCAGTATCTGCGGTGTCAGGTATCCACGGGAGTGTCCGGAACAGAACCCCAGCGGATACTTGGGCATGCCTGTATTTAATTCCCAGATATTTTCCCACTACAAAAGAAAATATATTAGCAATGCTCTCTTCTCATATATGCAGTCCGGACATATACAAAGCAAACTTTAGAACAGTGGTATTCACACTTTTTAGACCGGGACCCACTTTTTAGAATGGCACTCATGTCGGGACACACTGGATGTAATGTCATTAACCTGGAAGTGATGTTGTGGCAGGTAGTGACATCATCAAGCAGGAAGTGCATTCATTGTAACAATAAAATGACACTCCTGAAATGCAAATTGGCATTCTTGGACTGCAGCAATTGCACAACCATGAAACATCCCTGACAGAATGCAAAATTAGGACAAAATATTGTGTTAAAGCACTGAACTGAAAACAAAATTAAAAAAAAAACCCTCACTTGAAAATTCAAACACAAAAGAAATATAGCAAGAGTAAGGTCTGCAGTTTCCAAGATGGCTGCTCTCAGCTTTCCACGACCCACCTGACATCAGGTTGCGACCCACCAAGTGGGTCCCGACCCACAGTTTGAATAACACTGCTTTAGAATATTGTAGCCTATATATTAGTGTTTTCCAGCCTTTTTGTCTCATGACACACTGACAAGATGCTAAAATTGTCAAGGAACACCATCAGTCATTTGATAACTGGCAGGGCGCACCATACTGCTGGTGTGGGGCTCACATCTCTCAATGGCCCTATTAATAAATGATGTGTTTTTAAATAAATAAATAAATAAACAAACCAATCTGCCAAACTCACATTGCACACCTGCTGACCATTTGCATCACACCAATATGCCCATGGCACACTGGTTGAAAATAGCTGCCATAAATGATGAGCCCCAGATTTAATTCCAAAATAAAAGGTAGACTAGATCCTTTCAACTAGATGCAAAATCCCTTGTGGCTTGGTCTGGGAGCATTATGTAGGAATGGAAACAAGAAGCTTAGGGGCCCAATCCAGAGCCCTCCAGGGCAAGTGGTACGAGCTTGTGCTGGTGTTGCAAAGGCACCATAAAGACCTCCAATGCCGGTAGTAAGGCATTACTGAGGGCGCTGAGGAGGTGCCATGGCAACGCTGGCTGTGTGCACTCCAGGATGAGTCCGCCGCTCACCAGCAATGTGGCCTTTCTGGGTGGGGCAGGAGAGGGTTCTGGGGTGGGGAGAGGGGTGGAACAGGGGCAAGACCAGCGGTGACTCTCGGTGACAGTTCCCTACCTCCGTGTAAGGCCGTGCGGCAGACAAGGGCAGTATCTTGTGCACCAATTTCCTAACCCCATCCATCTCCCTTACTGCCTGCATTACATGCCTCAGACATATGCTTGCTAAAAAGCAGGTGTAGATCCAAGGAGTCCCATGGTGGCAGTGGCGGCTTTCCCTGGGGTAAGCTGATAAATGTTCACTTACCCAGAGGAGACCTTTCTAATTGCCCACTTCCTGCGGATATAGCACGTGCTCTGTTGGCATGGCTGCATTGGTAGTGGTGGGGGAATTGGGTAGGATTTGGCTGTCATTTTCTGCTTATGTTTGCTTGAATACCCTGTCTCCAGAAAATCCAGAACAGTTTTCTGACCCTGATTGCAGAGGTTCCTTGACTCTTGTATGCCTCATTACATCTAGCCCTATACTTTGCTTTGACCTTAGTCAACCGAAGATGTCTTTCAGAACATCCATCAATCTCAGACTTTCAACTTCGGCATTTTTCCAGTTGTGTCATGTACGTTGCAATCCTTGCACTTCTCTTCCAACAAGCTCTTTACATACGTACGTACGTACGTACTTATTTATTTATTTGAAGAACTTGTATCCCACCTTTCTCCCACACTTAAGGGCACTCAAGACAGCTTGCAACATTAAATTGAAAATATTAAAAACATTAAGCATAAAAACAAACATTGAAGCAGGAACAAATAAGAACGACACAAAGCATTTTTTTCAACCAAATAAACTGAAAACTCTGATTAAACAAAGCAGCACATGTGTATTTCATATTTAATCCCACATACTCATTAAAGAGAATCTTGGAAATAGGGGCTGTTACCATGGAGCTCAGACTTGGACTCTTCATCATAATTGACAAAATTTCATGAGATTCCAGTCAGAAATTCCTCATAGCCAGTTTCCTCTTGCTAATCTGGTCCTGGTGAATTAGGAAACACTGTTGAACACAAATAGAAATAATTCTATTTAGCTATCATTTTCAAAATTTGACAATTTTTTTGTGGTGGGAAATGTTATTTAATCATTAAAGATAATAGTATTTTTCATGTCATAATTTCTCTGTGAGCTTTTTCTCAAAAATGTAAAGTACCCAGAGATTTATGGAGCATTCATGTGTTTGCCACTTTATGATCTGCGTGTACATGAATGAAGGGAATTGCAACAGACATCAGGCACCACTGCAAATTGCTGGCCAATATCTGTGCTTAATTTCTAAAGTGCGAAGATTTGGGGCTGAAGTCTGGTGAAATAACTATTCCATTTTTAATATGGGAGGGCTGGTGCAGCGCAATGATCAACAATGCAGTACTGGGAAATCCCCGATTCAGTCTCACCAGTTGTGAATTTGCTGGCCCGCTTCAGGGAAATCATTAAGTGTTAACCTCCTCTTTAATCCTCCTACCCCACCTATCAATGTACAGTATACCAGCCTGCTTCATAGGGCTGTTGTAAGAATAGCTGCAAAAACATGTGCTATGTGTCGAATACATTAAAGTACTGTATCAATGCTAGCTAGTATTAGTACAATACATTTGATTTAATTTGTTTTGGACAATATGCCTCTAAAATAAATAAGTAGAGACCAATTTGGTTCACATGTCATGCAGAGCAAGTATTGAATCTTAGTTTTGGGTGGTGTCTCTTAACCTCTGGTGCATGTACTCCTTGCTGCCCTTTGAGCCGAAGAGTAGGAATGACCCTAATTCCTCTCCTGGCTTGTGATGACATCCAAAGTGGGTAATCTGAAGTTTCAAATCAACCAGTATCTGAAATTGAAATATTGCTGAGAAACATAAAGGACAAGATTATTTTGTTTTTCTAACTATAGTAAGCAGGCATTTCCCTCCAAGATTGTGGTAAGAGGATTCAGAAAACTTTAAAATCTCAGAAACCTGCAAGTGTTGACAATTCCCCCCCCCATGTAATTCTAAGGTGCAACACTTAAATTCAAATGAGTAATGGCTTGTGGATTAAGGTGGACAAATCTTGCTGTGAAGCCCTTGTATACTTCTCGACCTGTGCTGCCTGCCATAAAATTTTAATGTTGCTTTGGACATCTGTATGAAATACCACAACCAAACCTTTTCAGGGAGGCAGAAGAATTTACACCTGCAATTTCTATAAGACTACACGTTTCAAAACTTCATACAATGACAATTTAAAATCTAGGATAACATTGTGTTGGAAAAATATCCAACAGGTCTCAGCTGCGCACCTGCTAGTTAAAGGTGTCCAGAAACATATAATTTGGTCTGTATGTTTTCCTTTTATTTGGTAAATACTGTCTGAGGGTGCAATATGGGGAAAATCACAGTAGTGAGTAGGGGGACTTTTCTCCTACCAAGGTTCCAATCCTGATCTTTCACCCCCATGTGCTATTTAGAGAAGGAAAAAGAAAAGAAGAAGAAGAAGAAATCCTGTGAGGAAAGGTTGAGGGAACTTGGTATGTTTAGCCTGGAGAAAATGGAGAGGGGATATGATACCACTCTTCAAATACCTGAAGGGATGCCTTAAGGAAGAAGGGACAAATTCCTTATCACCTGACTCTGACAGTAGGACTAGGTCCAATGGGTACAAACTGCAAAAGAGGAGGGGGCAAAGTTATAAAGCACTCTACCCCTGCTATGATTCCCCCCGCATTCCACATATCCCCACATCCTATTTACACACACACACACACACACACACACACACACACACACACACACACAGAGAGAGAGAGAGAGAGAGAGAGAGAGAGAGAGAGAGAGAGAGAGA
>JAJKFI010000172.1:682861-696844 GCA_029204185.1 Lerista edwardsae | reverse complement strand
GAGAGAGAGAGAGAGAGAGAGAGAGAGAGAGAGAGAGAGAGAGAGAGCCTAAATACTCATTCCTGGGCACATGCAGTTTGAAATGTGTCTATTATTTTAGCCATTTTCTGCAAATCTGTCTGTAGGCGCAAGCCCATTACAATATGAACTGATGTTCACATCTTACGCTTATCAACTCTGACCATAGATAATTTATAGTCACTTGACACAATTTCATCCTGGTTTTATATTATATGCCCAATTTATAGTATATGCCCCTATGGACCCAATTTTCACTGGGGGAAAGATTAAAGAAGCAATCTGCATGTTCTATACAGCATAAACTGTATATTCTGAATACCCGTTGGGGAAAAAAATGTATTAGTTCTGAGCCACCATCTTTACCCCAAACAATGGCATAGCCCTCTTTCAGTACAATCCTGTACATTTCTACTCAGAAGTAGGCCTTGCTGAGTTTAATGGGTCTTCCTTCAAGATAAGCGTGCATAGGATTGGAGCCTTATTGTTACCTCCTCAAATTTAACTGAAGGGATTTTTTTTGAAGGGGGATCTTCCTGAGAATGGAAGTGGTACATCTTCTGTTACTTACAATACTGTTCGTGATATAATAGGAAAATGTTTATTTTGTAATATGTAATACATTTGTAAATAAACGTAAAACTAAACAAAAACAAATTGTCACCTTCAAATAAGGAAGAAGCTGCAATAGGGAATGGAAGTGAAAATTGTTCTTATCCATGCAGGACACACACTGTTAGTGTTCAATAGGAGCAGACTGTGGTTTTATGGAGAGAAAATAGGGAGCAAACATTAATAGTATTCGTGAAATAAGTTGGATTTGCATTTCGATATATTATTAGGGAAAAATTAGTTGAATATTCACTGCAGTGCAGTATATACACACATATTTTCTTGCTCCATTTCAATTTTGCTTTAGATTGAGTTTTGGGTCAGAAATGAGTCATGATTCTAGTGGCTATGATATCACCAGCAGGGAATGTGGTCTTATGGATCCTCTTGGACTTGACCATGGAACGGTAATCATCAATCAAGGCACTCTGCCAGATTGACTCTGAAACTTCGTGGCGCTGCTTTTTAAAGTGGATATGCTCCTTCCCCTCCAGGTAATATCAGAAAGTGTTGCTTGTTGCTACATCTCATGGGAATTATTCTCTGGTGTGCCTTGGAAGTATTTTCTCTTCCATATTACATAATATCTGCATAAATCTTCTGAAAATGATCCTCAGATTTGGAGTAACTTACTAATTGAGTAACTAACTTACTAACAGGGACGTGGTGGCGCAGCGGGTTAAACCGCTGCTGCTGGGCTTTCTGACTGGAAGGTTGGGAGTTCAAGACTGTGTGACGGAGTGAGCTCCCATTGCTTGTCCCAGCTCCTGCCAACCTAGCAGTTCGAAAGCACCTAAATGCAAGTAGATAAATAGGGACCACTTCAGTGGGAAGGTAACGGCATTCTGTGCATCTTGGCGTATAGTCATGCCGGCCACATGACCATGGAAGCTTGTCCTCGGACAAAACGCCGGCTGTACAGGCTTTGAAACGGAGATGAGCACCGCCCCCTATAGTCGGTCACGACTAGACCATTCGGTCGACTCGTGGGGAAACCTTTCACCCAATGGTATTTTCATGTGCAGCTAATCTGAGTGCTGTGGTTGATGTCCTGAACTGCTATTAAAGAGTTAGAGTATGCACATGTGTAGAATTGTTTGGAAAATATGGCACTTTTCAGCCCTGCATGTAAAGAAAGTACAATTGGAAGGAAAGATTGTTCATAAATGACCTGGAGACAGGGATAAGCAGTGAGGTGGCCAAGTTTGTGGATGACCCAAAACTTTTCCGGGTGGTGAAGACCAGAGGGGATTGTGAAGAGCTCCAGAAGGAGCTCTCCAAGTTGGGGGAATGGGCAGCCAAATGGCAGATGCGTTTCAACGTGGACAAGTGTAAAGTGATGCACATTGGGGCAAAAACCCAGAACTTCACCTATAGGCTTATGGGTTCTGAGCTGTCTGTGACAGCTCAAGAGAGAGATCTTGGGGTGCTGGTGGACAATTCAGTGAAGGTATCGACCCAGTGTGCAGCAGCAATTAAGAAGGCCAATTCCATGCTTAGGGTAATTAGAAAAGGGGTTGAGAATAAATCAGCCAATATTATCATGCCATTATACAAATCAATGGTAAGGCCGCACCTGGAATATTGTGTACAGTTCTGGTTGCCGCACCTCAAAAAGGACATAGTGGAGTTGGAAAAGGTGCAGAAGAGAGCGACGAAAATGATTATGGGGCTGGGGCACCTCCCTTATGAAGAAAGACTGCAGCGTTTGGGCTCTTCAGCCTAGAAAAAAGGCGCCTGAGAGGGGACATGATTGAGACATACAAAATAATGCACGGAAGGGATAGAGTCGATAGAGGGATGTTCTTTTCCCTCTCTCAAAACACCAGAACCAGGGGGCATCCGCTCAAACTGAGGGTTGGGAGAGTTAAAACAGATAAAAGGAAGTACTTTTTTACCCAGTGGGTAGTTAATCTGTGGAACTCCTTGCCACAGGAGGTGGTGATGGCATCTGGTCTTGATGCCTTTAAGAGGGGATTGGACGGATTTCTGGAAGAAAAGTCCATTGTGGGCTATAGGCCATGATGGATTGTGCAACCTCCTTACATTAGTAGTAGGCTACTTCAGAGTACCAGGTGCAAGGGAGTGGCAACAGGATGCAAGCATCTTGTTGTCTCATGCCTCCCTGGGGCACCTGGTGGGCCGCTGTGAGATACAGGAAGCTGGACTAGATGGGCCTTTGACCTGATCCAGCAGGGCTCTTCTTATGTTCTTATGTAAAGACTCTCATCCCCAATTGCTATTCTTTCTTTTTCTCAGTTTGCCCGATGTATGCTGGTAAATGTGCCTCTGTCCTGCAAATGTTTGTAGCATTTGTGCTACAAACAGCCATGTTTTAAATAGCAGCAGTTCAAATTATCAATTGCAGTGAAGGAATCTTGTCAACCAACATATCTTTGAGTGTATTCACTTGAAACCTTTGGTGTATTTGTATTTTAATCCCCTTGCAAACAGGATATTTTTCATAATAGATTTTAAAGTTGTGTGTGTTTTAACTGCTATTTCATAATAAGAATATATAAAATGCAAACTGCTTCAGTACACTTTGTTTGCTAAATGTAGTATTTAGCACTGTTCTCCACGCAGTCAAGCATGTCTTAATGTCCTGGCTAATGATTGCTATTGGAATTTGTTGAAGAAATTTATGAGCCATGTTCTTCAAAAAAAGGAAACATAAAGAATGAATTTAAAAAGTCTATTCACTCGTGGAAGTTAATTACAATTGCTTTTACAAGTTAACAGTTAAGATTACTGTCACCTAAAGTGCACCTGAAAAACAAATCAGTCTAATTTTAAATACTAGTTTAAAATTTTGAAAATGGCCAAATTTGAGGAGAGGTTTAGGAAGATATTCCTGCCAACCTAGCAGTTTGAAAGCATGTAAAAATGCGAGTAGATAAAAAGGTACCACTTCGGTAGGAAACTAAGCGTTCCGTGCGCCTTGGCGTATAATCATGCTGGTCACATGACCACGGAAATTTGTCCTCGAACAAACGCCGGCTCTTTGGCTTAGAAACAGAGATGAGCACCGCCCCCTACAGTCAGTCACAATGAGACCATTCGGTTGTGGGGAAACCTTTACCTTTAGGAAGATATACAGATTTTTCTTACTATACCTTACTAGACTAAGCAGTCTTAGACTGCCTATATTGAGTGTATTTTTGGTGTAATCTACGTGGGCAGACTGAAGAGACTATTAGTGCAGGATTTCTCAACCGGTGGTGCTCATACCACCAGTGATACTTGGTGTCCGGTGGCACGAAGGGTACCCCCAGATCCCTGTCGCCTGGCAGTGAGTCTAGCAAAGCAACACAACAAGCAGCAGTAAGAAGCTCAGTTTGCTGGGCAGAGTTCCAGCGTGCGCTTTTTGCGCATTTGAAAAAGCTTTCCCATCCACCCTGAGCCTTTTATTGGTGTTCGTTGCGTTGCGTCTAGCCTCCCAATTCAGAACTAACTGGGGATGACATCATCACCAGTTACTTTTTGTGATATTTCCAACAAGTGGACCAGGCGAAGGGGTACAGCAGGAGACAAACATGGAGAAATGTTGTACTAGTGTAATAATACTCATTCCTTGTGCATGACCCTTTACGTTTATAGAGGTGATATAGGATCTGATGTTAAGACCTTCAAGATTGTGGTTCTTGGGGGACATTCAATATTTGTGCTGATTGGAGCAGGTCAGGCCTTACATGTTCTTCATGACAAACATGGGGCTGGCCTGGATCCAATGTGCATCTCTCACACACATTGCAGATTATATACTTTAGCTGGGTTTCACAACATGAGATTGACTTGGTGAATTTATAGAAGATACAGATTATTTATTTATCATGGTGAGACCATTAAGAATAAAGTACGACATTGAGGACCTGTCTAGGCTTGACTTACGATTGCTTGCTGAAGCTTGATGGCACGCAGTCAGATTTGAGAACCAAACTGTGAAGGCTACATCTAGGACTGAGGATTTGACAAATAACTGAATACTGTATATTCGTAAAAAAAAACAAACATTGAAAAATAGTGGTTTAGACTAGTCTGCCCACGTAAGCTGCCTTGGGCATTTGCTTTGGCATGGGAAAGACGGGATATAAATTATTCAAACTAACAAATAACTTAGTAATTTCTTTGTCTTAGGTGGATTGTAGCCTGTGCAGAGGTAGATAACCTGTTTCCACTGTCTTACCTGTTGAGCCAACATATCCACTTGGTTTCCAGTGTGGCTTCAGTGAATATCATTGGCTGTGCTATAAATTTAACTGATCTATGGAATAAGGAATTGACAAAGTTATTGACATAATGGTTCCTAGGTGTTCTCTTCTATTGCTTAGCCCCCAACAGTACCTTGGTACAATCTGGAGCTGTGGGCAATGAATCTCCAAGGGCACAACTAGAACAAAGATTAAAAAAAACCCTCAGAATGAGCCTGACCATATACAGTATATGAACCTGCTAACATTCACTCTGAATTGGATTTTACTTGGATAATGATGATGATCAGAAATATCCAAGGACCTTCTTATTTCAGTTGCTTGGATGAGTATCAGTGGTTGCAATTTGAGGGTGCAGTTGGAGCAGAGTAGTCTACAACGTTTGCTTAAGACCTTTGAACTACCTGGCTGATTTCTGTTTGCTAGGAAAGTCTGAGCAATTTTGAGTTGCTTCCTTAACAGAGGGAGTGGCCCCTGGCCCTTGAAACAAGCAGTAGTGAAACCTTTTTTCAAATAGTTCAGCTTAGTTCCCAAGATCTACAGGTTCCATTTTCAGTTTGCCATATCTAATATAGTCCACTGAAAATTGTTCAGAAACGCCAACTGGTCCAAAATGTGTCAGCTAGGATTCTAATAGTTATTAGCTACAGATAATGTACTGCATATGTTCTTAGGTATTTACACTGTTATCTGCTTAGTGTCCCTTTGTTAGCTGCAGTGTACATATAGATCTTGGTCCTTCTTAGACCCTTGTGAGATAGTAAGGTCCATGAATAACACTCTGGAGTTAGTAGTGGGTTGGATGGACTAAATGAGTTAATACACTGAAGCAAAATCCAAATAAGATGGTATGGAAAGATTGATCAATCAGAAATAGGGGTGAGGTAGGTACAGGGGCGGTCCGGGCCGGGAGCGCGCCCCATGGCAGGCGCTGAACACGCACCCCCCCCAAGTTGCCCCACTCCCACTCGTCACACAGACACGCCTCCCTTACCCCCAAAACGCTCTATTTCGGAGCGTAAGGAAGGCGTGGGCGGGCCAGAAACCGCACGGTCTCTTCCGGGCCGCGCGCAATGGCACCCCACCACTGCCCCGCGCCCCATGGCTCGTGCCATGGGGTGCTACAGGTAAGATACGCACCTGTGTAGGTAGTTGGGGATGTTCTAGATGGGAGTCTCATTTCTCCTGAAGACTCAAGTTCACAGCTTGAGGATTCTCCTGTGCCCCAGTTGTGATGTTCAGATGGCATCTTGTGTGTGGCTGGAAGTGCCTTCTTCCATGTCTGGTCTAGGGTCCCTGAAGGGCTACTTTCTCTTGTACACTCCCTGCTTTGTTACAATAGACAGATCTTTTTAATTTCTTGCATTTTAAATATTTTAACATTTAATGTTGTGCACAAGCATGTTTTATACAAGAAATTGTTTGTTTCCCTGTCTCTGTTTATCACGGCATTTTTATCTCATTGGTATATTGGAATATATTAACAACATATGTGAATGAAAAGGTTGCCATACTGAGTAGGAGATTACAATAAATAATTGCCACGATATATTACATGTATGTTTATATGTAAAAATTCACCAATAATAATGATGATAGTACCCTATACTTGTGATGCAAAGAGAGTAGGCTCATTATTGTTATAGTGAAGCTGTTCTGTGTTGCAAAAGGAACAAATGACCAGCTTTTGTATATTGCTGGATAGCTAAATGTGCTTGGGTAATGAGAATTGATGGTCCATTGATGTTCCTAGAATTTGGAATGCAGATCACTCCCTTCTGCCATGTTAAGTTAAAACCTGTGTGGCATGGAGGGCTGGAATAAAACAAACCTGCAATTTTTGAAACTGCCAGAGAAAGAGAAATTAAGTTTGGAATGTTTGAAGTAAGCTGGTAAGCTGCAGCCTCAGGAAGCTGCCAGAGGACTTTGTTGCATTTGAAAGACTTATGCTTAAGATTAGCATGGGCTGTATGCCTGCTTTCCCTCTGCTTGTAAATATTCGGATATTGGTACTCATTGTAAGGAATTTATCTTGTAAAATTGTCCTAGAACCTCCTACTACTTAAGGCAGGTTACCCCGTACTGCTGGGTCAGTGCAGTGGTCCAGAATAACAGTAATGACAAATCTTGGCCTTTCTATAGAAAACATATTAAAATATTTCTAGGGTTATGAGACATGGGCAATTGTAATTATTATCTCATTTCTTTCAGTCATGAAGGCATAGTTCTGTAATGTAGTTGGGTACCAAGCACAATAATCTTTAAAGAAAAGCAGACTTAACGAAGGGCTTTGCTGTGTAATCATAAAAATCCAATGTATTGAACTATTATTTTGCAAAGTATTTCATCTTCCTAATCGCCTTCCTTCCTCAAATGCCCCCGCCCCCAACAAGCACACTCAACTCCCCTGGGTAGCTGATGCATAGTATTTCTTTTGACTGGACTGATCATTAAACAGTGCTGTCAAGAAGTAGATCTGATGGGTGCAGGAGTATCTGGTGGAAATCACGAGGCACTCATGCAGTGTTCATTCATCTCGTTTAGTTTCACTGTACTCCTGCTCCATTTGTCTGTCCAAGGCCTGTGATGCTAATAGCAGGGCTGGTGGCTTTCCTCTTACTCTCTTTCCACCCCCCTCTGTTTCCTGCTTGCTTCTTCCACCTTTCCTTTTTTTTCCTTTTGCATGGCTGATGGATATGCAGAGTATGTGGGATGAAGCGAGCAATACTGTCACCGAACTGATGGTATTCAGTGACTCCTCTAGCTCTTGGCTGGTCTGTACTGCAGGAGCCTGACACCCTGACCACTGAGGCATAAAAAACAGAGAATTGGAAGCCTCAGCCTGTCAGGCACTAGAGCGTCCCCCAGAGAGGCCGTGTGTGTGTGTGTGTGTGTGTGTGTGTGTGTGTGTGTGTGTGTGTGTGTGTGTGTGTGAGAGAGAGAGAGAGAGAGAGAGAGAGAGAGAGAGAGAGATCAGGGAGGGGAATGGAGGTGGTAGTGGTGGTAGGGAGAATATCAGGCTATGAAATGTCAGCTTAGTTTGGCTGATACTTGGGCAGGAGTGTTGATTATTGTTGGGAAAGGTGAAGTCTCCTGCTTAACAACACATACAGGCAGAGAAATGGCAGTGCTAGCTACTTCTGATGAGCTCTCTGCAAGAGGGTAGGAAAGGGGAAAACACACACACAAAACATGAATCCCTCCACTGAACTCTGCCTTTCCCCCAGGCTATATGGTGATGACATGAATGCTCCAGGAAGCTACCTGTTGTATACAGAGGTGGGATATGGACTATGCAGAGTCCTTGATGAATGGAGCTGTACTTATGTACTTATTAGCTTCCATGTGAGGAAGCATAGACAGGTTTTTACTCTGATCTTGCATTCCTCATTGGGGTGTCCTGAATGGATTCTTCTATGAGAGAGGTAGCATAATGCAAAGAGGCACCTTTTAAAGTGGTGTCCTCTTATACTTAGCAGAGGGAGGGAAACTGACCCCTTTCACTGTGCATAAGAAAAAGGGTTCTTTTTTCACTGGGCATAAGACATGGTTCTGGTCATAAGAAAAAGTGGGGGGGGGAATAAGAAAAGTTGTGAGAAATAAGACCTAACTAGACAGGGCCAATCCCGACCTCTCAGTTTCTAAACCACCCTCTTACCTGGTGATGTGCCCCTCCCACTCCCTTGAGGGGGAATGGATGGGTAGCACTGCTGCCTGTTGCACTCCGCCGGCAGCCATTTTATCACAGTTGAACTCAATTCCGCTGTCCTAAATGGTTGCCCACATCAGGAATAGGATTGGGCAGTTACATAATTAACACTGGCCCTCAAGTTATTAACCATGAGGAGGCACAGAGATCAAATTGTGTTGAACAGGCAGGCTCACTTGCAAGGAATGAAACTTGGAAGTGTAGTTTTGTTAACTGAACTACATGTGTGCTCCGGTATCCACAGTTTCAGTTATCCACAGTTTCAGTTATCCATGGATACTGGGATGCCTATTAAAAAGATAGGGGAACATTCCACAAATTTCTTTTTTTTTTACCTTGTTGTAGCAATACCACTTATGTTCTCCTCTTTAAAAAGGCATCCCCAGTATCCACGGTTTCAGGTATACACGATGTGGTCCGGAACGGAACCCCAGCGGATACCGGGATATGCCTGCATTCCCAACACTGAAAGAAAGTTAAGATTTGGTTCTATGCAGGACCATACTATAGCTATTCAGTCACGTTATTGCTTTCCTGTATAAAAAGAGCTGGCTTTTTGATGCTAGCAGTGCAGTTGCATCGGAGGATAAATTGCGTAGGTTCCTTTCTGTGTGTGATGCTCAAAGCTGTACTTGAGGAGGAGCAGGAGGAAGCAGCAATGCCATCAGCGGGAGCACTATGGTAATGCATTCGAAACTTTTTTCCCAGGGGTTGGCATCAGGCTGGACATGAAGCAAACTGAGAAATGTGCCTAGTTGCATGTATTACTGTCTAGGGCAGTGATGGCAAACATTTTGGGCTCCGTGTGTCAAAATTTTGGAAAATACGTAACTTGACGCTCCTGGTGTGTCAATCAAACGAGAAACAAACAAACGAGAAACAGTTCTTTATATTCATTTATTTAAACAAAAAATACAGTCCAATCATGTGTGGTGCTATGTATTCTATAAAGAAACATCAAATAATTGTAAAAAATAAAAAATGAGTAAAATAAACTACATTTTTGTCAGATGTTGGTGAGCACTGATGTGTCACCCCAAACGTTGTGGTGTGTCACCTTTGACCCGCGTGCCATAGGTTCGCCATCGCTGGTCTAGGGATTACTGTCTTTCCCAAGGGCTGTCTGAGAGATAGTATGTTGCTGGTGTTGCATTAAGGCTACAATCCTATACTAATGTTCCTGGGAGCAAGTCCTTTTGAACCCAGTAGGACTTCTGAGAAGCATGCATAGGTTAGCACTTTAATATATCCTTTTATATTTATCTGGGGTTTTCTAAATTTCATTTTTCAATTCTTACACATTTGCTTTAAGCAATTGCAACCTACTTAAAGATGTAGCAGTGAGCTATGTCTTTCCATGAAGAATACATTTCAAAGTAGGAATCAGTGTAAGCAGAGGAAAACACACAAAGCTGATTTTTTGGTCATATAGTTGGTGGGCTGTGGCATGGGGGATGCTGTGACAAATGCCTGCACTTCTAATTATACGCCACTGGTAAAGTTGGTTGGGTAAAATGGCTTTTTAGACTGATGTAATCATGCCAGCAAACCTCTCCAAAAATGAACTGACATGGCTCAAATATCTTCACACTGCTTCCTACATACATTTCCTACAGTGCTTTCTTCCTGCCTGCACAACAAAAACCATACTGGATGGTTTTCTCCTGCTCACTGGGCAAGAGGCACTTTTTCCCAGTGGTGCTCCTCTTATATTTAGCAAGGGGAGAGTCATTGTCCCTCTTCACCCCTGCGCAGTGTTTTTTTCTAGTGGCTGTTGCTGGTGGTGTTCTGCATTTTTTAGATTGTGAGCCCTTTTGGGACAGGGAGCCATTTATTATTTGCCTGTAAACCGCTTTGTGTTGAAAAGCGGTATATAAATTTTGTTGATTTGATTGATTGATTGATTGATTTCCATGGATAAATGGTGGGTAGCCTAGTCCTGTGCTGCTGGGCTCCCATAAGAGCAGCAGTGACAAAATGTGCACCGCTGCTTCCGACAGGTATTGAGAGGGCCACCAGGGTCTTCTCGGGAGAAGGGGACTTTTGTCCCCTTTCCCCGAGAACAGCCACAGGCCCTGCAGTGGGGCTTACTCAAGCCTCTGCCTGCTATTTTGAAAGCAAGTGCTATTTTTCAAGGGATGTGGTGGCGAGTGCTGCTGCCAGTCTCACCCCCCTCCTGGAGCTGCTCCTTTCTTCCCCCTGCCCAGCCCCACCTTCCTCATGCCCTCCCGCCACCCCCAAAACCCACACTGCTCATCCACGGTAACTCTTATATATAGTTAGGGCCTTTTTATCCACAGGGTTCTGTTCCCAAAACCCTCATGGATAAAAACAAATCCACGGGTAATTAAAACTATGGATTTAGCCCATACCCTACACATTCAGAACCGCCCGGAGTGATACTCTGTAAGGGTCTGGAGGGCTTTCTGAGGCTTGCTGAGGTCACATGCATCCGCCCTTGGTGCCAGCAGGTCTCAGAATGGCCATTTCAGCAAAAAACCAAAACAAACCAAAACAAAAACAAACCCTTTCCGTTTTTGGCAAAAACCAGAAGTGATGTTTTTAATGTCTTAGTTATAAGAAGATCCCCTTGGAGACAACCAGAGCACAGCTCTGGTCACCTTCAGAGGTTAGTGGAGCCAAATCTGGCTCAATACAGGTCCGTTGGGATGTGCGTTAAGCCAAATTCACAGATATGAACTCCGCGGACAATTAGGCTCAACCTGTATAGAACTGAATATATATCACTCACAATGTAATCTTACATGTCTACTCACACATTGTGTTCAATGGGGCTTACTCCCAGGAACATGTGTCTTGGATTGGAGCCTAAAGCACTCACATTCAAGGATCCTTGAGTGCTAGCCCTGAACCTGAGCCCTTTTTAATATTATATTATTGCACAGCAGGGGATGCTTTCATCAGAAAATGCTGTAGGAAGCTTATTTTATTTTTATTTTTAAAAATCAACAATATATTTCAAGTTACATATTTCTCCTTTGTGGGTATCACAAGATACCCACATGCCTCTTCGATAAGCATGCCTCTTCCATTTTGCAAAAATTAATAAGGTGATAAAGTGAATAGATACATTACATACATATTGTGCATATAAGGGGAAGTTGCTCATTTGAGGCAAAAACTGTTAATCGTGGCAACAAACAGCCCAGTCCTGAGCTGCCTGCATTCAGCGGTAGCCAGGCAGCCGCCAGAGGCTCCTCAAAGGAAGGGGTTGTTCGTCCCCTTCCTCCAGGTAAGCCTGGAGTCCTACCAATGGGTTGCTTCGTGTCTGCACCAGCTATTTAGCCAGCGCGAGGGTCTCCGTGTAAGACTGCTCTGCCTGACACAGAAGATAGGATCTGGCAGCGATGGTCACCACCAGTCCCACCCACCCCCGCTCGGCCCCCCTATGCCCAGTTCTGCCCTCCCCACCCACATGGAAATTGCAGAGCGCTAGTGAGGGCAAAACCACTTGATGGTGGGGGGCACCTCCAGATGTGTGTGCGGATGGTGCTGGCTCAGCGCGGGCAGTAAGAGCTTACCGCCCATGTTGGGCGTACCGTAGGGCATGTTTATGACACCAGTGCTCTTAGGGACTGAGCCTTATGATTCTAAGCATTCTTCTTTTCTTGGGCAAAAAAATCACGCAAAAGTGAGCGTTAATTTTTCCAATAAATGAGTTCAGGATTGGCATGTAAACCTACCATTTATAATGTTTACCCATTCTAACAAAATTAAATAAAGAAAATAAAGTTATTTTCAGCCAATTTCAACTGTTGCTTACTTGTAAAATGCATTTAAAACAACCCAAGTGGTGTTCCTCTTATATTTAGCAGGGGGAGAGTAATTGTCCCTCTTCACCCAGCGCAGTGTCTTTTCTAGTGGCTGTTGCTGGTGGCGTTCTGCATTTTTTGGAGAGCCCTTTTAGGACAGGGAGCCATTTAAGTTTAATGTTATTACTTGCATGTAAACCGCTTTGTGAACTTTGTGTTGAAAAGCAGTATATAAATACTATTGATGGATTTAAAACAAACAATGCAATTCATGCCTGAAATGTCTGTCTAGGAAGATCTTCCCCCAAGCCAATTGTCTTGTTGTCCACAATGTTCATGGCTGAACAGACTCCCCCCTTCAGTGGTGTTTGTTCCAGTTACCTAAAGAAAACCAAATACACACACATGCACATGTGTGTGCGTGCGCACACCCACATACACAGATTGAGAGATTGAGATTAAATGGCACCAAGGTTGCTTCTTAGCAGATAGCATAAACTATTTAGGTCCCAATCCAATGGGCATGTGCTGCATCCTGCAGAGGAGGAGCAGTCATGGAGGCCTCCTCAAGGTAAGGGGATATTTATTCCCTTACCTCAAGACTACATTGCGGCTGCCAGGGGCGGACCTAGTCAAAATGACGCCCGGGGCACCCAATAGAAATGCGCCCCCATGGGAGCCCAGGTCTACCCACCAGAAGCAGCCCCGGGTAGACCTGTGCTCCCCTTGAGGGAGCCCTAGTCTACCCATTGGGACCAGCAACGGGTAGACCTGTGCTCCCGTCGAGGGAGCTCAGGTCTACCCATTAGAAACGACTGCGGGTAGACCTGGGCTCCCTTCGAAGGAGCCCAGGTCTACTTGCGGCTGGTCCCAATGGGTAGACCTGGGCTCCGGAGCCCAGGTCTACCCGCACAATGTTGCGGGGGCCACTGGCGCCTCCCTAGACGGCCCCAAGATGGCGCCCAGGGCTCTTGCCCCCTGCCCCCCCTAGATCCGCCACTGGCGGCTGCATCAGCCCTGGATAGGATTGAGCTCTTAAGTGTACAATATAAGGGCTATGTCAAGCTGACTGCAGTAATACAAGGTTTTCAATTGTCCCTGTTTCTTACCATGATCATGATGATTAAATCTTAAATGATCTTGTGTCTTCTCTTTCTCTTCAATTTAGGGAGTGAATTTTCTGGAAGTCCATACAGTCACCCACAGTATTCAACATATAATGATTCCTGGAGATTTCCTAATCCTGGATTGCTAGGTAAGTTTTCTTTTCCTGACAAATGAAGTAGCAGCGTCCAGAAGGTAAAAGGGCAATCAGGAAAGAGGCGGTGCACTGATAGTGTGCCAAAAGAGACTGATGCCAGTGAGTTATTTAGCCAAAAGACATAACATCTCTAGCCAAAAGAATGTACAGCTTAGTTCAAACTGTTTCACAGAAATCAAAATCAACAAGAAGAAAATACCACAGTAGGCCACATTTCACTCTTAAGAGCAAACACCTAGTGCCTCCAAGGCACTGGGACTGTAAATACATATATCCATGTAGAGTATAGAGTACCACAGATTATTTACCATTATCTTTGAAGTATCCCAAGTCACTCTTCAGAACTGCTTTTTGCATATCTGTTGGTATGTTGATAAAGCTTTGTGTATGATGTGGTGA
>JAJKFI010000172.1:663516-682461 GCA_029204185.1 Lerista edwardsae | reverse complement strand
ATGATGTGGTGAATGACAATATGTAAGCTTGCTAATGTGTATTATTGCATGTCGGCCGAAATTGTAAGTAACTTAGATTCCATTCCTTCACCTGTTTAGATTTACTCAAAAGCCTTTCTGATTTCAGTTGGACATACATGCAAACAACTGTATGCATTTAGGATTGCAGTATTAGCGTGTTTCATTAAAGCCGCAATCCTATGCACCAGAGGTTCCCAAACAGGGACATTGTGATGCCTCAGCCAGGAAACCTCTGTCGCTACCCCCCAGAGGTGTACTTGTGGTGCTGCAAGGGGAGGCAGGTGCAGAGGGCACCTGTTGCTGTGGGGTGCAGTGCGGTGAAAAAAATATGACACATTTTTGGGCTCACCCACCCTCCCTTTTTGTTCGATACGCTCCTAAATGGAGCAATTCCTGGCAGGTGTGGCAGGGGACAGGGTGGCGGTGCTAGGGGCATGGTAATATTGCCCCGCCCCCAGTGCACTTTGAGCCAGTTACGACTCTGCTACCCCCCCAAGGGGCGGAGCAGTGACACAATTGCCATAATCACACCACTACTGTGGACAAAAGGGTTTTTTAATACTTACCTGAGAGTTGCTGTGGCTCACTGAAGGGCCCTAGGAGCTGACAGACCTCCATGCACCTCCAAACTGCTGTAAACAGTGAAAAAAGGCCACTTTTGGTTTTGAACGAAAGCCAGAAGTGAACTTTTCCCACTGTGTACAATGGTTTTGAGGCATGGGAAGTGTTGCAGGGTGTGTAGTGTGCTCCCTGGAGCCTCCAGAGAGCCACGTTGACCTGCAGGCAAGTTTTAAAAATCCTTTTGTCCCTGGCAGCAGCATAATCATGGAGATTGTGTTGCTGTCCTCTCCCCTCCACTGCAAACACTTAGCGTGTCCCAAACTCTCTCCCTGAGAGTTTGGGAACTGCTGCTATAAACATTTCCTATTTCCCAGGAATTAGCTCCACTGAATACAATAGGACATACTTCTGAGTGGGCATGCATAGGATTGTGCTCTAAGAGAAGATCTGGTTCTATCTGTTTTAAAGGAGATGGTAGTATGTCTCATTGAAAAAGCAGTTCTGTTTTAAAAGAGATAGTAGTATGTCTCTTATTGAAAAAGCAATCACTGGACCAGGCCACTTGGATTTTAGCAATTATTGCCACTATCCAAAATTCCATTTTTAGGTAAGGTATTCAAGAGGGTTGGATGATACTGATTATTAGATCCCTTTCAGGCAAGCTTTTGCCCCACTTTGGAAATAGAAACTGTCTTACTATGCTTTCCCAGTGCCCAGGATTAAAGCAATGCCAAAATGGCCTCCATTGTATCCTGTGGGACCAGGGATGCAGCCAAAGGTCTCCATGGGGTAATGGAATTGTAATTGACTTCTGAAACACACAGTGCAATCCCACCCACCCCCTTTCGGCCGACACAAGCCACTTGTGTGTCAACACAATGCCCGTGACAACACAAAAGGTGCAGAGCCGATGCAGGCAGTCGCATTGGCCCACCAATGTCACCACAACCTCCAGGTAATGTGGTCCTGCACTGGCCATATTTGGCCAGCGTGGGGCCATTTCTGGGCAGGCGACGGCGGAAGGGATGGTGTAACAGGGCGGGGAAGCACGTTCTGGTGGGTGGGGTGGCCCAGGGAGTGGGAGTGGGAGGAGTTTGGATTTGTGGGAGGAGTTTGGATTAGCAAGACTTGTGCCTGCTAAACAGCAGGAGCAGATCTGAGGAGCCCCATCAGCCTGGCTGGGGCTTACCCCCGGGGCAAGGGGACGAAAGTGCCCTTGCCCCATGGAAGCTCCAGCAGCTTCCCAATTTGCGCTGGATACAGTGCAGGCCTGCCTGTTCCAGTGCAGGTTAGGATTGCATTATCCCTTGAAACCAGTGTAGTTAGAGAGGGGACAAAACGGTAAGTACTGAAGGTGCTGCAACGTGCCGTGTAAACGGCTTCTCTCACTCGGTGTCAGAGCCATTCTGGGCAGCAACAGCAATGTGCAGGAGATGCCGTTTGGTTTGATGAATGCCTGCGCATTGCGGTCACTGCCTGGAATTGCTCCAAAGATGAGTGGGGTGGCACTTACACGGCGCATTGTAGCACCTGCAGGTCTTATTGTTTTGCGCACCCCCAGCTACACAACTGCTTGAAACATGTTCAGAAACTTCAGCTGATAAAAAGTGCTACCAGCAGATTGGTGTGGGGTCAGGTTGCCTAGGGCCCGAGGAAAAAGCCCTCATGGCTCTCCCTGCTGACCCTCTGATGATCCATTGGGAGCTTATCACTACCAATGATACTGGGGCTGGGTTGGCCAAACGTGTCAGCTGATGGGAGCGGGCCCTTGGCCTGGTCCCAACTTGGCCAAACCCTCACTGCTGTACCAGACTGCTGGCTAGAATTGGTTCACCAGGCGGGTATTACTCCAGTTGAGCCCTTGTAGATCTACATTAATTGCCTGTTTGTTTTCAGACTCAATTGAAGGTATTGGTTTTAAAGTCTCATACAATTAGGGTCTTAAAGACCTCTTTCTTCTACATATGCCCCTTTGTGCTAGCTATTTAACACAAGAGACCCTATTTCAAGTGCCCCTGCTGAATGAGGTTTGACAGGGACGTTCTACCAATGACTTTTGCAGTATTGGCACCAACTTTGCTTACTTTCTTCCCCAAAGAGGCAAGCCAAGCCCGTATACATCTTCAGCTGCTAGACCAAAATGTGGTTCTTTCAGAAACCCTTTGGGTTATATTGATATTGCTTTACTTTGTGTTGACTTTTGCTGTAGCTACCTGTATTTACTCTTTCGTGATTTTCTGCTTAATTTTATTGTACAGTATGTGATGATTCGTATGTGATGTTTCTTGACTGTTTAATTGCAGTATTCAGTTTTATTGTTTTTCCTTTGTGCTTTGCTTGTTGCTTTTAATATTGTTATTTTTAGCCACTTTGGGTTGTCCACAATAAGAAAAAGCAGGATACAAGTTTTTTTTGTTTAAATGAATATAAAATAAAACCAATTCATAATTTTCCATTGAGTTGAAAGCAGGATTGATGTGTTTGGCATGTACACACTTCGCACTTTCACCTCTGGTATACAATACAATACAATATAAAACAAAGCAATGGAGAAACCTGCAAAACCAGGTGACAATGGAACAAAAGAAAAACATCCTATGGAAAGTGAAGCTGAATTTTCCTTACCTAACCTATGTTCCTATTTCCTACCTTATCACCTATATATAAAATAAAAATTTTATGAAAAAAGGAAGTGAAGCTGAATTCAAACCACTTTTGACTTCCTTAAAAATCATTGGGTGTATACAATTTTTGCTACGTTTATGCCCAGAGAATTTAAGGCAGAAACAGCCATATTTTCTAATTTCAAAGTGGGGTGTTAGTGGAATAGATACACTACTCACTGACAAATTTTGTTGGGAACAAAGATGAATTTTCTATTTCCTTGAATACTTTAAAATAGTATATTCTTTTGTATTCGTAGTGCTATTATATGTCAGGTTTACAGCTAGAGAAAGAAGTGTAGCTTCTATATAACCTTTCTTCAAGGTTCTGCCTCACTCTTCCCTGATCTGCTTTTTTTCATGTTCTTGTCCTTCAGTCTAGGTTTCAGAATGTTCATGGCATGTTCTAGCGAAGTATGCTTTTACTGTTAGGTAGAATTCCATTGGTTCTGGCAAGTTGCTTTGCAGGTCCTTGGTCTGTGCTATAGCAAATCCCCAAGTAGCTCACCCCCCCTATTTTCCTTTAATAAGGAGGATAAGCAACATCCATTTTACGCCACTGTCAAACCCTGGCCCACTCTGACCTTACTTGTGTGTAGCACATGGTGATTAGAATTCTCCTGCATAATCTGTGTGGATGAGGTAAGTAAAATACCAATTAATTGTCACCTCTCTAGCAGAGAGATATTGTGCCTTAGAGACTTCCAGATTTATGGATGGCAAGGTTGTTATGTGCGACCGCTAGCAGAGAAATAATTCTGAATTTTTGTCATTTTTTAAAATTCAGTTTCTTTGTTTTAAGTAATTGAGTCCCTAAGTAATTGTGCCACCTAAGCTTTGCCCATCACACTTCTGGCCCTTAAACAAATCCTTTGGGAGTAATTGATGGTGATCGTGTTCTATGTCACACTGCATTTTACAGTACAAAATTGCCATTTACTGTGCTACTGCTAAGGATCTGTTGTTGCTGCCCATCAAAATCAGGAGATATTTTCTGTAACTGTTTTGTTTCAGCAGATATCTTGCTCAATGCCAGCATAAATGGTGTATATATTTGTAGCCCCGGATAGAGCATATTGCAGTATCAAGACATAAGGATACAAAAGGAATAAAGAGCCGGTCTTAGGACTAGTTCTCACATGATTTCTTCACTTGATTTCTCCTAACCAACTTTCCAGCACTGACATAGCTGTGCTAATGGGGCATGTGCTGCATCCTGAAGTTGGGGGGGCAGTTATGGAGGCTTCCTCAAGGTAGGAGAATATTTGTTCCCTTACCTCAGATTATTTAGCATGAGGATTTGAGAATGGATACATAGCCTACATATGCAGCAGTGCCATAGCAGAAAGGAGTGCCACCTCAGGGCACACTGTCCAGGGTCACCCCCCTACCCTTATCCCTTCAAACAAAAGCCATGTGTGGCCTCCCTGATGCTCAGAATGCTGCCTGTGAGCCAAAAATACTCACAGTTTTAGCCCAAGCCCAGAAGTGATTCTTTTCAGCCCATAAAAGGCCTTAGAAGCAGATATGTCATGTAGCGGGTATGCGGGTGTACATGGGGGTACGGGCGTACCCATTCCTAGGATTAGGGATGGCCCCGCCCATTCGCCCACCCATCGTCGACTCCATCGGCGCTCCGCTCCGCCCCCTGCAACGTTTGAATTGCCTGCACGTTTGAGTTGCCTGCACGTTCTCAGAGCCAGGCAGGCAGGCAGGCAGCGGAGCGAGGGAGACCGACGGCGGTAGCAGCATGAGCAGGTAGGCTGCCTGGGGCTCCCTCCCGAGGAGGCACGGCAGTTCCTGGGGGCAGTTCCTGGGTTCCGGCTATGACCTCACTTCTGGTGGGCGGGCCTCGACATAACTGCCAATCAAAAATGAGTACCTGTTGCTAAATCATTTAGATGCCATTACTGCTTAGAAGGCTTTCTGAGGGCCAGGGAGGCCTGTGCTAAACAAATTATATCATACCCCTATATAACTTCTAGGATCAATGGATGTTTTGGGTTGTTGCAGGGCCAACTAGTGATCGGCAAACATAGCATGCACCACAGGTACAAGGAACCCTGGAACATGTAGTTTCCAGGGAAACTGATGTCTGTACTAAGGACTCAACTGTTTTGGGAAAACTAAATTTCCCAGGGTCCTTGGTATGCTACTAAGAACATAAGAACATAAGAAGAGCCCTGCTGGATCAGACCAAAGGCCCATCCAGTCCAGCTTCCTGCATCTCACAGCGGCCCACCAGGTGCCCCAGGGAGGCATGAGACAACAAGATGACTGCATCCTGCTGCCACTCCCTTGCACCCGGTACCAGTAGCCCTCCACCTTTGTAAGGATGTTGCACAATCCATCATTGCCTATAGCCCACGATGGACCTTTCATCCAGAAATCCATCCAATCCCCTCTTAAAGGCATCTAGACCAGATGCCATCACCACCTCCTGTGGCAAAGAGTTCCACAGATTAACTACCCACTGGGTAAAAAAATACTTCCTTTTATCTGTTTTAACTCTCCCAACCCTCAGTTTTAGCGGATGCCCCCTGGTTCTGGTGTTTTGAGAGAGGGAAAAGAACATCCCTTTATTGACTCTATCCCTTCCATGCATAATTTTGTATGTCTCAATCATGTCCCCCCTCAGGCGCCTTTTTTCTAGACTGAAGAGCCCCAAACGCTGCAGTCTTTCTTCATAAGGGAGGTGCCCCAGCCCCTTAATCATTTTTGTTGCTCTCTTCTGCACCTTTTCCAGCTCCACTATGTCCTTTTTGAGATGCGGCGACCAGAACTGGACACAATATTCCAGGTGCGGCCTTACCATCAATTTGCACAATGGCATGATAATATTGGCTGTTTTATTCTCAACCCCTTTTTTAATTACCCCAAGCATGGAATTGGCCTTCTTAATTGCTGCCGCACACTGGGTCAACACCTTCATTGAATTGTCCACCAGCACCCCAAGATCTCTCTCCTGAGCTGTCACAGACAGCTCAGAACCCATTAGCCTATAGGTGAAGTTTTGGTTTTTTGCCCCAATGTGCATCACTTTACATTTGTCTATGTTGAAACGCATCTGCCCATTCCCCCAACTTGGAGAGATCCTTCTGGAGCTCTTCACAATCCTTTCTGGTTTTCACCACCCGGAAAAGTTTTGTGTCATCTGCAAACTTGGCCACCTCGCTGCTTATCCCTGTCTCCAGGTCATTTATGAATAAGTTGTAGCATTCAATGGATCAGGGATGCTAGGAGAGAGGCACAATGGTTCAGATGATAAAGTGAATCAGAGTAGAATTTTAAGGGGAAATTGCTTGTCTGAAAAAGCACAGCAAACAGAGGAAGTTCATACTCTTAACAACACAATCCTGTGCATATCTGGTCAGCAGTAAGTCTGATTAAATTCAGTGGGATTTACTTCCATGTAAATGTGTATTGGATTGCAGCCATATACTGCAAATACAAACTAGGCATGTGCATTTGTTTTCAAAATGAATGGGAAATGAAAACACATGCACCTCACCCATTTCGCTTTGAAAACGGATATGATGTTGATACCAAATGAAAACAGATGGACACTCATTCCTTTTCATTTTCATTATTTTCATTTTACATTCCCTTACCTCGGAGCTGCACTACCCTTACCCTGGTGCCGGAAGGTTAGTCGGTATTCTGCCCAGTCACACAGTGGTTTTTAAACACGTTGATGCTCTACAGCAGCGATTCTCAAACAGTATGTTTGTGGTCCATCAGTGGATCATGCCCAATTTTTGGTGGGTCATGAAAACTGATGAGACAGATTAAGCTATGTGCATCAAGGATTAACCAATGTCTTCCCAGATGGGGGACTTTAACATACAATGACTTCTTTAACAGTTATGTCAAAGAATGTTTCATATATGCAACAATGCATACACAATGATTTCTTTAATAGTTGTTTTAGAGAATGTTGCATATATGTGATAGATGTGGTGTGATAGATGCCAATAGCACTGTTTACTCCCTGGCTGATTCAAAATGTCATGCTGGAGGACTACAGTAACCAAGAAGCATGAACAAAACTAAAGTGTGCTAATAAGACTTTTGATTTCAATTTGCTTATTTCACTGCTTAGAATCGCATCTGATAAACACATCAATTATAGGAACATCTAAAGATGACATAAATCATGTTTCTGATGTCAGTAATCTCAGAATAATAATCCTTTTGGTATTATGTAGCGACCCATCACTGTGGTATATGAGCGCCTTCCTGTGGCTCTTTAAATGACTTGACTGGCACCTGCCATGTGTCATCATATCCAGCAAAGCCTCATACAGTCTAAATCCCAATAAGAGACTTGCAGTGCAAGTCCAATGCATGTCCACACAGAAATAAGTCTCTCAAAATTCAATGGGACTTACGCTGAGGTAACTGAGTAAAAGGATTGCAGCCTGAGTTGCATTGTCACTACACCGAAAGGGAATTTTTGCTACAAACTTTGTGTCAAGCAGTCAGGCCTGCTGTTTCCAACCTTGAAACCAGAATTTAGCTTTAAGTTACAAAGCACTTTTATTGAAATTATCCATGCATTTTAGTCTGATTGCCTCCTGTATTTTGCTTCCACTGTTTGGGCTGGTCTGTGACCGCTATCAAGTTTTTATTATTATTTTGCTTCCACTGATTTTGCAACCTCAGCCAATGCAACCTCATGCATTTTGCTCCCACTGCCTCCTTGAAATTTGTGTACTTTAGATCAGGGGTTGTCAGACTCTGGCCCGCAGGCCGGATCTGGAATCCACCTGCTCCTTCCCCCACATGAACGGCTCTTACTGCTCCGCCAGAGACGCTTGCAAAGACCCCAACTACAGCCCTCAGGGGTCTTTATGGCCAGCCACTTCTGCGTGGAACTCAGAGTGTGAGGCATGCTGGGGCGGCAGACCCTGGAAGCGGCTGCCCTCAAAGACCCCTGAGGGGCTGTAGTTGGGGTCTTCGAAAGCATTCCTGGCAGAACGGTAAGAGCTGATCATGCTGGGGACGCTTTTCAGCACTGCAGTGGTCTCCAGTTTGTTTCCAATATACAGTTGTAACTGGGGAACCAATGGAACAGTTATAAACATAGGAATCTTTGAGAAAATTGTTAGGAATGGTGGACCCCTCTGACCCACCAGCTAATACATCAAAGTGTTAGGTGTGTTAAATCCCCCTGACCAAACACCCCTGTACCAAATACCACACAGACAGAGATTGCAGCTTGAATTTCTTTACTGCATTAAAGGGAGGGGCAGGACCGAAGTCCAAGACCACCTCTTCGAACAATACCTAACCACAAATTATTTAGACCCTATTCCGTGCGCAGCCCCTCCTCATTTTCACCATTGGCTAAGTTACTTCCAAGGTTACAGCCTTCCTGTCCGCCTATTACATGTTTCCCCTTTGTTTCTCTTTGATATGTACCCCCCACCCTTACACACATCACATGTGCATTCAAATCAGCTTTTGTGCTGAGAGGTGTACAAGTTAATATTCATTAAATTCATTAGGCGTGTGCAGTCCATTACAACCCTCTGTAAACTTTTCACCACTTGTTTAGCCTGCCTTGTTAGCAGAGACACTTGTTTTATCTACTTTTACTTCTTCACCTCTCTACTTTTGCCTGTGTGTTTTGCCTTCGTTAGCAAAGGCACCTGTACTACTCCCTAAATATTTTCAGTACCAAGCCTTTGAAGCTGCTACTCGCTTGTTACTTATCTACTGAGCAAAGTTATTTTCTGTGTTATTTATTTGGGTTAGTTGCCCTAAATTACAGGCTTCATCTCAAGTTCTCCATTTTCTGAGAGCCCCCAGTTCCAATTCATAAGCTCTCAGTTCCCTCTTAGTACTTTTAGCATTTTTGCCCCAAATCACAGATGTTGTGATTTCTGCCCCAGATGTTTATTCCTTACAAAACCGTCTGGGGCAGAAGTCTTGAAATCATAATGGCTGCTGTAGTGTGTATGAATATATACTTCCCCCCCCCAAGAGGTTTCAGTCACTGAAGCCTAGCAAGCTAGCGTGTTTAAAGTCTACTTAATATAAACATGCTAAAAGTGGATAATAGCAACACCATCTAATGAAGAAAAATGATTCAATTTCATGCTGGTTTGTTGTAATAACTTCTTTACCATTTTCACTCATTACTTTCGACTTGACATTGATCATGGCGGATCTTGTTTGATGCACTGGTCCTTCTTCTGAACTGATGTGATTTGTGCGCATTGTGAAATGTAAGTGAGCCTGACAGGGCTCCCTTTTGGATACACCTGAGCTGTTGTTACAGAGGACAGGGTCATAAGATTGACAATATTGGCATGGCTTCATATGAGGTGAAAGGGTTTGGAACCAGTCAATTAGGATTAGAATCAGTACTTCTATGGGTTTCTATAAAAGGATTAGAGAACAAGTATGAACCAGAAATGACTGTGTCAAGAAATAAATTGATGATAATATGAATTAGAAAGGAAAAAATGACAGAAGAATGGACAAGTTTATTCTGGAGGAGAGTGTAATGACAGGGGGAAAGAGTGAATGTTTTGCAATGTGATGTTTTCATTTTTCACTTTAAATACAGGCCTTTTTGATTTCACCACAGAAATGTGAATTAAGAAAAAAAAAGTCAACCTAAGAAGATATATAATGTGCTGCCAGGGAGCTAAAGAGAAAGTGGGGTTTAATAGGAAGATTAAGTTAGAAACATCAAATTGTATGAAATGGAATAGAAGGTCAAGTTTGGAAAAGAAGGAAAAACAGCAGTCTGATAAGAGTTCCTTTATTAGATGGTTTGTTTTGCCAAATAAAGGTTTAATACTGTCAGCACAGCTAGGTCTTTTATCATGTTACTTTTTTCTAATATTGGTTGCTGAAAATTTTTGGTTCTCATCCAAGAGCAACTACTATATAAAAATGTTATTGCCGTAGGTACTTTTTAGTGTGGAAGCTGAATGAGGCAGGCAACCACATCAAAGGTAGACAGCTGACAAGCGATGAAGGAAATTGCCCTACGCTTCTGAGAGCCATATGCTCCATATGAATGTGGTTTCACTGGTGACCACTGGCTGGGTTGACCCACTCCCCCTACCATAGTGTTGGACATGGTTTATTCCTGTCTTATGGAGCCAGTGAAGCTACATAAGACACTGCTGGATAAAAAGATATGGCAGGCAGCAGCCACTAGCTAGACCACTGTTGATGCTGCTGGCATCAACAAGCTGCTTCATTGGATGCAGTGGTACCCTTTGGACTACCACTGCGCCTGCGGCAGCCAGACAATTCTGGATTGGGCTGTAGGCCCTCCTGTGTTGTCTAGTATATGTAGTAATCCTACTACACATCAAAGGGACTGAGCAAGGCTGTCCCACATAGTGGGACAGGCTGCATGACAGCGGGGGGAAGAAGTGGCAAGAGGGAGCAGGGTCATGCGGCAGCAGCTGGGAGGCCACTGAGGAGCAACAGGGTGTGGGAGGTGCCTATGTTTGGCAAAGCGGGAGGGGGTAGGACTAGCTGTGTGAGAGCAGGGACAGAACTGGCACACAGGAACAGGTTCAAGCACAGCAGCTGAGCTGGGAGGCTTACCAGTGTAAACCAATTCTTTGCAGTTCTACTTAGAAGCAGTCCCATTTGCACCAGCAATGAGGCTTCTTCCTCCCAAATAACAGAGTCTTTGGAAGCCATGAGGTTGAAAAGTGATGCGTGATTTCTAAGAACCTTCTCTCCCTCCCTGGCTGCTCTGACTCAAGCCAATCCTAAGGTAACAACCGTAGGTTCCTCATTCTGCCCTCCTTTGTCCAATGATCATCGGTTCCTTCAGAGATGGACAAGAGAAGCCTCCCTCCCCTACCTTCTGCTTGATATGAAATATAAACCCTTCCCTGTCTCCTAAGACTGCCAGCTTCCAGGTGGCCCCATGAGGTCTTTCATGATGCAAAAAAAAGTAAGGAAGCAGACTCACAGGTATTCAGACTCGAGTTTTTCAGGTTCATACTCAAGTCCACATCCCTTTACGTGTGTGACTCAAGTCTGCACAAGTCAGCAAAACCCATGCATTTTTGCAACTTGGACTCGAGTCACCTAACTTGCGTTCTCATCCCTTCTTCCTGGCTCAGAAAAATTCAAGGCACATTGTGCTTCTATTAGACTTGAGACTGCTGTCATTCTCTTTTTTTTTACAACAGATTGATGGGGCTAATTTTCTGGCGTAGGACCTGTATTTGCTGCATTGGTTTTTCAGGTGGTTGTTCATCTAGAGAAACCAAGGAGTTTTCCCAACAAATGTATATCTGTTTATTACAGATATTCTCAAGGAATGCTTGAAAAGTAGTTCCTTATTTACTCTCTCCCCCTTCTGTGGCAAGCAAGGCATCTGATGAAAGGTCTTCCCTGTTTTGAAATATGTGCCAATTGCTTCCCCTTAAGTTTTATATAGGAAGTCTTTTTCATCAGGGCTGTGCAATGGTGCCTCTGCTCTCCTTCCACATGCTCATCTGTTTGAAATATTGGTCCCTTACACATGTCTTGAACTTTGTGACTTCTCCATGATGTCTGTCACTACAGTATTGATTTCTCCCTGTTTCACCTCCTTTAAAACTGTCAGTAGAGTCCTCTCTGACACGGAAGGTTTTGCTGGTTAGCAATTGCATTGCTTCTCCTACATGGCGAGGATGTATACATTTTATTTGGAAACAGCCTTTTTAGGGAGGTTGGCTAATTCTTAAAATCATTATGTTGCTAATCATCTCGTGATATTCTTTGGGCATCTTTCATTTGTACAGGGAGGGAATGAATAAATTGTGCATAACCTGGCTTCCATGTTGCCTGCTTGGAGACAATTGGTGGCTTAGAAAAAGTATCTGATTCCCAACCTTTCCAGACTTGACCTATTTTTGAATGCTCATATGGGATGACATGTTTGAATATTCTCCTATGACCAAAGTTCCCACAGCTGAAATACCAGCACACCAGGGAGAAGCCTCTCAGACACTGTCTTCCCAAACGAAAAAATCTTGAATACAGTGGACAGGCATGGGTTTCTTGGTTGTCTGTTGTTCAGTTTCTGGCATGGGTGGCTATGGTGATTATATAACATGGTTACTGGAAACTCTGGGCAGGCACTGCACCAGGTACTTCCAACACCACCCACATCTCCAGGGGAGGTGATTGGTCCAGATCAATGCAACCGCAGAGGGAAATGCCACCTACTCCCAAATTGTGATCTCAGTCTCAATTGGGCCTCCTTGCAGCGGCTGTTGGGTAAAAATAACCTAAACATTTCACAGTCAAATACTTTAACATCACGTGCCATTTGAACCTAAATTGCTTATGCAGGAAATAAAGCTGAAAATAGGGTACAAGAATAACTCTCTGTTGTCACTGTGTTACAAATTATATTGGAAATTAGAAACAACTACTGCTTGAACATGAGAATGCCCATCTTCCTTTGAAAACCTGAATGATAGAGAGAGACAGCATTAAAGCATTCCTATGGCACCTATTTGTGCAAATACTTAGCCATAAGTGGGTTAGTGCTCTGTTTATTAGTGCTCTTGTATTGCTGCCTTGCAAAAGAGACTACAGAAGTGTCAAGTTTACAAACATTTTTCCTAGTTGGCCTAAGTGCCAACCCACACATAAAAAAACCCAAACAAGCAGGGCCAACCAATTTTTTTTTTTTTTTTGGTGGCAGATTTTACCTGAATACCATGGACTAATCTGATAGATATGCTGGAGCCAGTCCCATTGCAGGGAGCTCAGCCAGGCACTGCTGAGGTCATCGGTCCAACTAAACTATGATGCTGACTATAATCCTTTCAATTCCTTGGGAACAGTAATACCTTTGAACCTTTGTGATTCACACAGTGGTACCTCTTCTCTTCTAGGTTCTCCTTACTATTACAGTGCTGCAGCCAGAGGAGCGGCACCCCCAGCAGCAGCAGCTGCTTACGATCGTCACTGACACAAGGAACTAAGAAGCACTTATTAAACATATCATGCCGGCTGACAACACTGGAATTGCCTAGTGCAACTGCAGAAATCCGACTACAAGGAAGGACAAGAGAAAACACCCTGCACAAACCCAAGTAATGACTGGAATGTTATTCTTTCAGCAAGGTGAACTGCTAATTACTCTTTTTAATCAATGAAACTTGAGTGATCTTAACTGAATCTCCCATAAGAACTCAGCAAACAAAGAATCAGTTTTGCTGACATTCCCTGAGGTTTGCAAGATGCAGTAGTCCTGTGTTAAACATAGTCTCCTTGCTTCTGGTCTGGCTAGTTGCCTCTGGTTCTCCTAGCTATGACATGGGAACTGACCTAATGTTGAGCAGTCCTCAGTTAAGTGGGATATCTCTCTGTAGTGTGCATTGTAACAGGTTTTGTAACTCAACACGGACCATCTGGATTGGGGATTATTTTAGGGAGGGGGCATTAAAGAAAAATTGGTCTGCTCACACAACAAAGCACCAATGTAAATAACTTGCTTCTTTGTGTTATTATGGAGTGGTTTAGCATAAAACAGCAACATGGAACAAATGATGAGCTTAAAACACAGTTGAAAATGTGTTTTGAAACTGGTGCACTGACTCTAAGAATTCAGTAAGCTTTAAACCAACTCTGAACCAGGTTAACATTCATTGTGGCTATTTCTGGGGCTGTTTTTCTTTTTAGAAACATGATCATAATCAGACAGTCATATGGGCATGTGTGCTTCATATGTTGGCATCAAACATGAAAAAATGACAGACATGGACAGTTAGTGACATTTCAACTGCTGCATTTTAATTTACGCTTTTTTGTAAGCACTGTTAGCATTAGTTCATGCTCTCTGGCTTTAAGTTCATCTAAATATCTATGAAATAATTCCAAACAAAGCCTCATATACACTGGATGGGTTGCATGTAAGAACTCAAGTAGTTAATACATCTCTCAAGGTGATCTTTTCCCAAACTGCTTTTGCAAACAGTGGTAACAGGAAGACCACAAAAGCCACATTATATAGTACTGATTTCCAAGATCAAGCCATTTCAGAAGTAATTCAGTTTGGGTTGCTTACGGATCCAAGAGAAGATACATTTAAGACACTTCTAAAACAACATGGGCCACAATAAATTTTCCCTAAGTTAAAATTTCATAACATTATTTCATGAGGGATAAATTTGCTTTCTTAAGTGTGGAAATTCTCATTTTCATTTCCAAGAAGAGGATTAATAATCCTAAGTGACATTTTGTTCAATCTTCTGTGCATCCTGTGCATTCTGTGCAACAAAGTTTACAAATGATAGCATAAGATGGACATCAATCAGTTGTGATACCATAAGACTCCCTTAACTCAAAGTACAGCCCATTTTCACCATAATTTTTTATCATATCATGATTGGTGACAGTCTGTTTAAACTAGGAAAACGGCTGGAGATGACTTTTCTTACAAAAGCCAATGGAATGAAACTTGAGTGATGTTAGTGAAGATTTCACATGCCTGCCCTACATACATCTCCTACATTCAAATAACTGCTGTACAATTTTTTTTTTTGCTTTTTTGCATAATTAAGAGATGCTCAGCATTACATGCTTTTGTGCTGCTTCCTGTGCATATGAAGAAACAATAATTGCTTTTGGAAACAAACAGCAGTTGCTGAGCACTGCTTAAAATTTATTTTAAGGCAAAACTAAGATTCTAAAACTAAAATATTTTAGGGCAAACCAGGGTCTCTGCTGAACAGCAGGGAAAGGTGCAATTTGGATAACAGTAAGAAAGTAATGCCTAACTCTTCTCTTGCCCACCGTTTCCTTTAATCACCCTCTCCTGAGATTTCCAGATGCACATTTGTTGGGAGAAAAATGGCAGTAGACAGCTGGTATAGGAGAGAAGCAACAAGCAGAGAGAATTAAACATTTCTATCTGCTGCTTCTCTTCTCCAAATCATGCATTCCCACCATCACTTTTTAGAAGTTTGACAGAGACCTGTGCATCTTTGCTGAAAGCCTAGTTTAGTTCTTCACAGTCCGTGAATTATAAGTAACAACCTTTTGCATGTTTCATTTGCAAGTCACTGTTGAAAAACAACCTGGTTTTTTTTGTTTTTCATATCACATGTATTTGGTTAAATTGTAGGAATAGGCAATATCATTTGCAAATAAAAAGCCAATTTACATACAGTGCAAAGATAACCAACACATCAGCTTCAAGCCCTCCAGAGCTCACAGAAAGTATTGCAGAACCATGAAATGGAAGAGCTTTTGTAAAATGCATTCTGCTCCCCAGTCTGGAGTATAATCCAGAAACAGGTGTGCTGAGACCCCTCTGTGTAAAATTTTCACTACCCGATTATTTCCATAATAAATTGCTGCTTGAAATAATAACAAGGACTGAGGGCACAATCCTAACCTGGAGTTATGCTGGCACAGTTAGGCCAGCAAAGTTTGGCTGGCACAAGGGACACCATAAAATATGTTTGGACCACTCTTGGAGTCAGAGAGGCCAGCACACAGACGTGCACCATCCTCCCTGACTCTGAGAGTGGTCCAAACATGCTTTATGGTGTCCCTTGTGCCAGCCAAACTTTGCTGGCCTAACTGTGCCAGCATAACTCCAGGTTAGGATTGCACTCTTAAAAGGAAGTACAGTGTACTCTTAACGGAACAGTGTAAAGAGGCTTTAGTAGAACATGCAATCTCTATATGGATTCTCATAAACGAATACAGCATTGTGGAGGTTGTCTGTTGGGCTCTGGCATGTTGCATACACATTGTTGGCTGGAAAGACAACTGGTTTACCAATATGTGGCCATCAGATCTGTAGCTGAAGAGAAACTCAATTTGGTCAAATTTTCAGTCTTTGATTTCACGTGACGCAAATAGTTGAAAACTAATCTAGTTGCTTCTTTGGTGAATAAAGGGGAAATTAATTTTTCTTCAGTTCTAACAATATTTCACAAATAGTAGGGTGAGATAATTTCCCAGTCATTTCTGATAGCAAAACTCTTCACAAGAAACATTAACCCCAAACAAAAGAGCTTCATGTTTTTTCTATAGTTCATCTTGATCAGCACCACTTTTCTCCTATATTTGTGGAAGAAACAACAACTACTATATTTTGTCTGGCACATAAACCATTCAAATTCTGTTGAACTGAAATAGGTATTCATCAAAAATAAAATAGGCATTCATTTTTTAAAAAGTGAAGGCTAATGGAACTTATAATTAGAAGTAATGCTATATTCTACCTGGAATTTTAGTCTATGAAGAATTTTAGCCAACCACCTTGTTTTCCAACATGCAGTTTTACATGGGTGTGAAGTAGAGGACTGGCTAGTTCAAATGGTCTGACCAGAAAGGTATTAGGTGAAGTTTAGCTTTCTTTTACACCAAGCATGTTATCTGAAGTTGCTTTTCTAGACATGTTACCAGGATCCGTCTGTGTCTGTCTCTTTAAGGACACAATCCTAAACTGGCACAGTTAGGCCAGCACATGTTTGGCCGGCACAAGAGACACCGTAAAGTATATTTGGACCACTCCCGGAGTCAGAGAGGCCAGCACACAGACGGGAGCCATCCTCCCTGACTCGGAGAGTAGTCCAAATGTTCTTTACCATGGCCCTTGTGCCAGCCAAACTGTGCTGGCCTAACTCCAGGTTAGGATTGTACTCTGAATGAGACTTGCATAACACACAATAAGATGGGGAAAGATTATGCCATTCTCCTCTGTCCCGAGGAATCAGAGCAAGGCCTGGATTCAATCAACCTCCTATCTTACTTCCACACCTCTGACCTCACCAGAATTTAGAACTGCCTAAGTATTTCTCCTTGTACAAACTGTCTTTGTAAATTTGTATCTCCAGACACAAAATCTGTACGATAATTCAACAGAATGTAGATTAGGCAGCAGGAAAGTTGGTGTTTGATTGGAGTGATCCAGTTCTGCATGCATCACACTAAAGCTCCCTCTATTGGTTTCTCAACATATGGAAATATTTTTAAAAATGCCTTGTCAATTTCTAGTTCAGACCAGTAAATTTCAAGCCAGGAATTAAGAGTAAAAGAAGTACTGAACTGTGTTCCCATGACAACCCCTGCTCCACTCCTGTTTCATGATCAGCCTTTTACTGTCACACCCAATGTCTGCTTGTAGCCCACCCAGACAGTTTCTCCTTTAGAGAACCTCCCTATCAGCAGTTTGTAGCTTCTGAGGACCATTTTAAGGCATTCTTCTTGCCATGTGCAAGCTGCCAAAAAGCACAGTGTTATTTCATGTAGAGCATTAAAGTGCTCTTCATTTATTAACTGCGTTTTTGCAGTGTTATTCAAACTGTGGGTCACTACATGATGTCAGGTGAGTTGTGGACAGCTGGGAGCAGCCATCTTGGAAACTGCAGACTTTAGTTTTGCTATATTCTTTTGTGAGTGCTAACAGTCTGAGTTTTCAAGTGAGGGTTTAAAAAGAAACATTTTCAGTTCGGTGGTTTTACATTATATGTTGTCCTAATCCTGCTTTCTGTCAGGAATGTTTCATGGTTGTACAATTGCTGCAGTCCAATAATGCCAATTTGCATTTCAAGAGTGTCATTTTATTATGATGGCACTTCCTGCTTGATTATGGCACTTCCTGCCATTACATCACTTCTAGGTTAACGACATTACTCCTGGTGGGTCCTGATACAAGTGCCATTCTAAAAAGTGGGTTCCGGTAGAAAAAGTTTGAGAACCACTGCATTATCAGATCACATGCAAAACTATGCATGCCAGGCTTCCTTTATGGTGGCATGCTCACATTGCATGTGTCTGGGCAATGCAAGAGGCAAGGAGCACCAAACATTACTGCTTCTGCATGATGCTTCACCACAAATGAGAGTTTTTCCTGAAGCTTGCATACAGAAACGGTAATATCTAAACCAGTCCCAGAGGGTCAGGGAGAGCCTTATTTCTTCATTTCCTAGGGTCTAAATTCTCGTACCCAGCTGGCCTTTCACATAGCCTTTCATTGTGTGTGTGATTAAATGCTTGTGTATGGAGATGAGTCTTGTGGGAAGAGCTGGGTGGAGATGCTGTAATAGAAAGCACCACCTACAGCGTCTTTTTCTCCCGCTCAGAAATGCATTGTGCCCTACATTTCTGCATAGTGATATGTGCTCTATGACACCAAGTAGTTGGAAAGAAATAATACTTATCTGCACACTTTTCTATTTTAGTCAACAGTGACTATCAAGCAATTTATGAACATCCAAACAAGTTTCCTATCTTCCCCAACACATATCTATTAGTATTGATGAAGAATGTCTCTATTAGTGATATCAACATCCTGAGACCTCGCTCATTCTATAAGATTCTCTCTGAGCTAATACAGACAATCATATTTATTATTGTATGATAAAGAATTACAACAAAAATAATTTTGCAAATTATGTTTGCATAAAACGACTATCAGCCGATCAGCTATTACATTCAGGATTCATTCACTTATTTGGAATCTCATAAGCACAGTGGGGCTGCAAGCAGGCATGTATTGAAATGAAGGTGCTATTCATACACCTGCATAGCAAATTCCTATGGTTCATCCTTTTTTGGAGATGTAAAGATTGCAGAGAAAAGGTACAGATCTAGGCACATCTAGATCTAGGCACAGATCTGCCTGCATCGCATTTTGCATTATGTGCATGCTTGTGTGTGTGTGTGTGTGTGTGTGTGTGTGTGTGTGTGTGTGTGT
>JAJKFI010000172.1:648255-663506 GCA_029204185.1 Lerista edwardsae | reverse complement strand
GTGTGTGTGTGTGTGTGTGTGTGTGTGTGTGTGTGTGTGTGTGTGTGTGTGTGGTCAGAAGTGAACAACTTTGAGTTCAATGGGACTTACTCCCAGTTAAGTGTGGATAGGATTGAAGCTGGGCAGCCAAATATTTCCTAAATCCCTACACAGTGATGCATCCCACAGGGGATTTTTGGCTGCTGGAGGTCTCCTCGGCGTAAGGGGACATTTGTCCCCTTGCCCCAGGATAAGCCCTAGCACCCGCTATGGGTCAACTTTGACCTGTGCCGGCTCAATCGCATTGCTCCATGAAGGTGGCTCAAGTCCGGGAAGGGGCTTGGGATTCATTGTGTGCCAGCACCACTGATCCCACCCACCTCCCGGGCCTGATTCACCCTCCTCTCTCCATCCCTATCATCACCCTATTCCACCACCCATTCCATTGCCTTCTCCCTACCCCCATTCAATTCCTTTCCCACCTCCCTCCAACCCCTTCTGCAGTCTTACTTGCTTCAGCGGGTGTCAGTAAGCCCACCAGCTTAATTGTGGGAGGAGGCCACTGCAGCCTTTCCACTGGCAGGCCCACTGTGCTTGTCGGTAGAGTCTGCTTTACGACAGCTGTAAATCAGCCTCTGCCTGCACAATGCTGGTGTGGGAGGGTGATAGGATTGGGGCATGTCAGTTACATCACTTGAAGTCTACATCAATGAAATTATACAATTGCATCACGGTAAAAAAAATGTGTAGTTTTAATAGCAATCGCACATTCTTTGCCTTCACAATTGTGATGAGAAGAGCAATTTCCTTCCTCCAGTACCCTTCTAGGGATATTTTGCAGAAGGCTTAGCTAGCTACAGTGTTCTTTCATGCTTACAAATGTAAGAGATAGCTACTACAGCAACCATTATTAAAGGAGTCCTATTGCTAACAGAAGGAATGTTGGTGACAAGATAGCTCCAGTGCTGGTACCACTTACTTTGGGAAAATCCCTGAAGCTAACATTACATAGTCTGTAGGTACATAGTACATGATTTATGTACATAGACTGATGATGAGAGCAATCATTAATGTCTAATAATGATTGGTCCCTCTCAAAAGATCTGGAGGTGTGACGCCCTTGATAAGCCCTAAAAAGTATGGATGCTTATCTGAAGCATCTCCAGTTCTTTTGAGGTTTAATTTTTTCCATCCCATCTCCTGATCGCAAAGCTTTTTTCCAATGGAGTTAGACTAAATATATTTCTCAGGGGAAACAAATCTAGACAAAAATGTGTGTTTCATAATGTATTTATCCCATGCGGCCAGGTTTTTACAACTGCTCTAGGATCTTTTACCTTGGCTATGACTCCTTTATAACATCAGCAGATTTCAAACTGCATAAACTTCATGCTGCAAAAATGGAATTTGATACATCTCATGAATTTATTACTTTGAATTCTTAATTCCTGCTGGATTGTTTCATGTCAACATTACAGTCATGGGTTCAACTGCTTTACTTTTTTATGTTCTGAAAAAAGCAGAACCTTTACACTTTCTGGGGGAAAAAAACTCTAGGCATACAAAACCAATTTATTTTCCACGTTTCAAGTGTATACTGACCAATAGCACTTTGTCAGTTTCCAAGCCCACTGATTCAGGGGGGATGACTCTTGTTTTAGCACATTCCAAAGCAGCATCAAACAGTTATGTTCTTAATTAATGAGGCTAACATTTACTGTACCACCACCCTGAACAAAGATTGGCCTCAAGCATCTCCATCTGCAGCCCCCATTTGACATGTATTCATTTTGCCATATACACTTAGATGTTTGCATACTAAATTTTTGATTCATACATTTTGCATTTCTCTTGGAGTGGAACAGAAAGGGACTCCATAAATGGATATTCTCATTTTCAAGTTAGATTATAGCTTAATGAAACTATTTTATTGTACTTATGAAAGTAGAAAGCTGAGCACTGTAAAGCAATCAATGGTCAACTTCAACTGCTATGTATGAAAAGAAGGTGCCTTTGATGGTAATTGAAATCATAATACAAAACAAAAAGTTTCAGCAAGATCCAAACTAAACGCCATTTGATAGCTAGCTTTAATATGGCTTGACCTGACAACGTGGAATAAAATATATCAAGAGATGGTAACAGATGACAGAGCATACTTCCGTCGTTGATTGTTGGTCCTCTGTGAAGACCATTGTGTACATTGTGTTTTAGCATATCAGCCAAGGCAGTAGGTAGACTGCAGATCACCTTTACAACCTGTGTGTGTGTGTGTGTGTGTGTGTGTGTGTGTGTGTGTGTGTGTGTGGTTTTCCACATTCATGTCGGCTTCAACAATCCATGAACATTCATGTAGGAATTGGTCCAATGCACATTACAGCACAGTCTTTCTTGTTACATTGCCAGGTTTGCAACTACACTGCCAGTCTTGCAATTTTTCACTCTGCCTTATAAGGCAAAATCAGCCAACGGGCATTTGAAGCTAGTGCATGCATGACCGTTTTACTCCTTGGTTTTTGTATCAAGAGGTAACTGTCTCTAGGGAGCAGTCAGCCTGCCTCTAAGCATTTGGTTGAGGCAATTCATGAAGATGGAAATCTGTAAAGACCAGGATCCAAAGAACTATGTCAGGCACTGTATACTGAAGGATGGCCATACCCCTTGCCATTTTTACTTGGATCACATACTGCTTTTGGAAGAGCCCTCAATTTCAAATGTGGTTTGCCACAAAGCAAGCTGGAGACTATTGTTTGAGAAACATGAGCCCAAAGAATCTGGGTGCATGGAACTGCCCCACACTTTGGATCCTGGCCAGTAAAAACAGATGGGAACTAATAAAGGATAAAACTAATTTCCCCCTGGAATGAATGCTGCAGAAAAAAAAAAATGGCACATGAACAACCCATAGACTTTTCTTTTGTTTTGCTCAGCCTACTACTGGAGAAAATACTGTCCTGGTTTGTCACTTTCTAGTGGCCTTTGAAAAAACAGAAACATGTTACATTGCAAATGGAATTCCTTTCTGAGTGAATGATAATTTTTCCACAAAGACAGACTCCTTTGTATTAAGGATATCCAGCATCCACAAAATAAATGTTGATTGTATCCACCAAAGTCTCCGATGGCTAAAAGCTTACTTTTAAAAACCAACAAAATAGACAAAGCAAATATGTAACAAAAAACCATAAAAAATACAATTGAATTGCCTTTGAACGTCGGAGATAAATGTGTCTCCACACAGATAAAATTGCTTCTTAAAATGTGTATGTTTTGTATTCTTTTTTTCTAGTAGGAAAAGAACTGACTTGAAATCTTGGTGTTTTTTTCTTAGTGCTGTGTGTTGCTTTTGTGTGTAATAATATTTGAATGTAATGACAGCAGTGCCAATTTGCCAAAGATGTCGAACATATTGATTTTGGTTTTATTTCTGTTTGGGGATTGTGTTTTGTTTTTGGGTTTTTTTGGAGCTGGGTGGGTGTTTAAGGTGAGGGTCAAAGGGAGGGGAATTTGGGAAGGAGTTGATTCTTTTTTGTTTTGGTTTTCAATTTTCTTGTCAATACTGGACTTTGTGAAGTTATTCTAAGTTAAATGGTTGACTGCAAACATTTTATTTTAGATTAGTTAAAGAAACATGCAATAAGATTGGCGTAGTTTCAATATCTGTGTGTCTTTTCATGAGAGTGACTGTTACTTGTGAACATTTTGATTTTATGTAACCTTTATGTGAGATAATTATTTGTAAATATTTACCATAATTTTATTGGTTCCAAAAATAAAAGTAATTTTTTTAAGTTCAAAGAATCTAATGTTGCTTTGATTTTATACACAAGAGCGAACTGAGTTGGCACTGTTGAGGGAACAGCTCTTGGTGATAGCTAACCTACTGGATTCCAATAGCACAAGTCTATGCGTGCCTACTCAGAAACATGTCACGTTGCCTTCAAGACTTATAGCTATTCTTTCACGTACCCGTCCCCCGCTGGTGCAGTTTCACTGTATCCAGCAAGGAACGGATTGGGATGCTTTGGAGGGGAAGGGGGATTTAAACTTAAAATGGTTTGAGTGTACCTGGCACAATAAACCCGGCAGCCCAATCCTAAACTGCCCGATCACCCGGGAGCGCAGCGTTAGCCAGGCAGCTACCACGGCATTTCGTGGCAGCCCGGCAGCCCCAGGAGGTTCCACATGTTAAGGGGATGTTTGTTTGTCCCCTTTCCCCGCAGTAAGGGCTCAGGACAGGTGATGGGCCAACTTGTTTCTGTGCTGGCTTTTTAGCCCGCGCAAAAGCAAAGGCCTCCGAGGAAGCAGTCCCATCCCCTGCTCCACCCTTCCCCCTGCCCAGGAATACCCTCCTGCCCCACCCCGAAAGGCCCCATTGTTGGCAAGTGGCGACCTCGCCAGTGACCATTGCCCCCTCCAGAGCGCATGCAGGCGGGGTCCACCATGGCCCCACCCCTGCTTACTGTCTGCATTGGAGGTGCTTTACAATGCCATGTACAAGAGTTGCCCGGGTGGTACGCGCATACTGCCCGTAGCAACAGGCCCTGGATTGGGCCCTGAATCCCCATCTCTGTTCTTTCTCCTGCTCTTCCTGTTTGGGGGGGGGGGAGGCTGCACTCAGGAATTCACTCTCAATCCCACTCCACAGAGCATATGCTCGTGTGTAACTGGTAGCCACCACCACTCTCGGTCTAGCCCCTTTTTCTCAGCCCAGAGAAGACAGCGGAGACACTCCTCTCATTAAAATCCACTGTGGGTAATGTGTTCGAATGGTTTAAGCATGAATTCAGCTAGGCATGTGTGTTCCCTTCATCCAAAGCCAACAATCCAAGTGCAAATACTGTACGTTTAAAAGAGTTTAATAAGAAGCATAAAATGAAAGGCGCGCCTAAGCCCTCAAAAGACATTAAAAATGCATATTTAAGAAGATAACACACAACAGTGCAAAATAAATATTGGCTAAGTACTTAACTTTGGGTCGGTTCCTTGAAGTACTCGATCGATCTGTAAGTTTAGCAGGGAACTCACCATTCCCCTGTGGAAGAAGTGACCCCAAGCAAGCTTCCCAGGAAAGCAGAAGACGGCAAAGAGAGAAAATGTTCCCCCTTTTATAACTATTTGATAGAAAAACAATGGGCTAGTGTCACCACCTTCTCTACACTTCTGCACGCAGTCTAGGTGGGCAGTCTAGGTGTCCAGTTAGTAAAAAATAAGACCCATTTTGTGATTTGTTATAAAAAATCTAGGTCTTATGATCTTTTTAGAAAAAACCTCCCACCTCTACTCCCTCCTATCTGATGGAGCACTACACACCCTGTCAGCAGCTATTTTATGACAGCGGAACCCTGTTCCGTGTCATAAAATAAACCAGTCAACAGTATTTATATACTGCTTTTCAACACAAAGTTCACACAGCGGTTTACAGGTGAATAATAATAAAAGTGAAATGGCTCCCTGTCCCAAAAGGGCTCCCAATCTCAAAAAATGCAGACCACCACCAGCAACAGCCACCAGAAAGACACTGCCCTGGGTGAAGAGGGACAATTACTCTCCCCCTGCTAAATATAAGAGGAAAACCACTTGGAAAAGTGCCCACTTAACAGGGGTTGCGCACAACAGCCGAATCCTGGATTGGTGCCCTTACTGAATACCTAAGCCCATTTACAGCACTTCTCCTGGCTTTCCCCAAAGCTTACAAATCTGCACTTGGATATTATATGTCCTCCCAGTTCTTTGATCACTGAGTGACATCAGCCCAAATAAGGGAAGTATATTGCACCCCAAAAGAGTCTCTTACACAGCCTCTTAGACAGCGTACAACTCATCTTTGAGCAATTTTTCATGAAACTCTACTAGCTGATCTGTAATTAATAATATTAAATTAACTTTAATATAAAACATATGTTATTACACAAAACTTTAGTTAATAAAGGATTAATTATTTATTGTTACTGAATTATGAATAATCTGATTATTTAAAGTTGACTGCCTAGAAGTAAAGGGAAGTCGTGGTAATATTACATGACTGTCCGTTCTCAAAAGCTCGTCGTTTTGTGCCAGTCTTTCGGCGCAAAGGAAATTTTAGCAATCTGTGCTTCTCGTATAGCTTGTGCCGAAGGGTATCCATCCCCTTCACTCTTATTTATGAATGTGAAGAGTGTTCCTTACAGCACCAAGTTTATCCATCCAGCAACTTTAGCCATGAAAAAGAATACGCCACTGGGAATGGCTCCTCCATCAAACTCCACTGCCTTTCCTTCGCACATTACTATTTTCATTTTATGGTGCTTTCAATAGAGGAGCACCATGCACATGGTGCTCCAGTCATTGGAAAAACACATATAGAACTGGCTGTGGGGCATTGCTCACCCATGGTGTATGTAGGTATAGCAGGTAGGGCACAAGCCCTGGGTGCCACTTGGAAGGGGATGCCACTGAGCAGCAGCTTTCTGGTTGACTTTTGGTTTCCACCAAGGAAGCCCTGTTCTCAGGGGCCTGCAGTGGCTCGGTAGAAGCTGAAAATTACCTGACTCTCAGAGTCAGAGAGGCCAGCCCACAGACGTGCACCACCCTCCCTGACTCTGAGCGTGGTCCAAACACACTTTACAGTGGCCCTTGTGCCGGCCAAACTTTGCTGGCCAAACTGTGCCGGCCTAACTCCAGGTTAGGATTGCACTCTCAAGAAGGTTATTCCAAAATGAAGACATATTGAGAATGAAAGCATCAGGCAATGACACTGACCAGTTCACAATAGGCATGTTTTCTTTCTTTCAGAGACATTTAAATTTTGCCGATCCTGACCATCAGGAGATGAATGAGAAATACCTCATGTTATATTAACCTCTAAGCAAGCCAGATCTGAGTGAATTATGCACAGGAAAAATGCCCTCTGTGCAATATATGCTTCCTACAATTCAGGGCCAACATTGGGGGTCATCTAGATCAGATACCACCAAGAACCCAAAGGCCTCTAAGCTGACCCAATGCAGCACCTGATAAGCAACGGTGATGTGACCTGCTCAAGTGAGCAACTTGCTCCATTGCTGCCTTTTTCTGCTGCCCTCCACTGAAGAATGGAAACTTCTTCAGGACTTTCTCAGAAGCTCCTGTGATCATGGAGGGGCCTCTGGGGAAGCCCATTTGTGGAGGGTGGAAGATGACAACAGAGCCACCTCCATGAACGCTCTTTCCTCAGCACCACCAACCAATTCCCTTTACCTACCATTCCAGTCCTCCAGGGCAGTGGTCTCTCTGGAAGCCCATCCCTCACTCAGCGCCCTGACAGCATGGAGACAGGAGCATTAAAAGTACCCCCTTTTACTTTTTATGGACAGCTGGGAAGGTTAAAGGGGGGTGTTTGAATGCCTCTGTCCTGCCTCGGCCTCACACAGGGATGTAGCAAGGTAGTTGAAGCTAGAGAGAGCTTCAAGGGAGCACCTAGATTCAGGGTTTGGGGTCCTGGGCCTCAGCAGCTAGTATTGGCTCCTTCCCCTTCCAGACCAAATCCTGGAGATCACTCTTAAGTCAGAGCCATGATAGGTCCTCACTCGCTGCTGCTGGAATGCTGACAACTTCCAGATACTTTACCTTTCCAGCTGACCAGGAAAGTTAAGGGGAAGAATCTCTGGACACTCCCTGTCTCAGGCACAGGCGGGGCTGCTGAAGCCACTGCCTGCACAGAGCAGAGGCCTGGACTAGATGACCTCCACAGCCCCTTCCAACTCTAAATTAGTCAAACTGTCTCCTTTATCTTTCCAGTGGGAGAAGGTTGTGTCCATGTGCAGGCCAGGTTGAGGGGTGGGTTTTGCTCCATGCCCCCACCCACCCACCCACCCACCCAAAGAACTTGGTGCAAGGTCTGCTCTTTTGCTTCATCTTCTTTGGACTTGATTGAGGTTGAAATTGTGACCCTGGATCTGAAATATCAAAACAATGAATTCCATGTGATCTTACTGTGATACAGTATGTTTTGCTGGAAAATTTGGAAGAGCAACGAGTGTTCATTGGCCACAGTGAGGCAAAACAATTGTGAAAGTAGACAGGAAAATTGTGCATAATTCACCAAAGCCTGGAATCAGGACCAGCAATAGGAACAGTGGGGCCCAATGCTAGGCATTCCTGCAGGACCCCCACCCTCCCCATAGTGCTCCCCACTCACCAAGAAAAACACTTGTGGTGCCATGTGGCCAGGGGAGCCTTTGCTCAGCTTTGGCTGATTCGCCAGCTGCGGCCGTACCTGAGCTGTGCGGACCTGGCCACAGTGACCCATGCCCTAGTGACATCTAGATTAGATTATTGCAATGCGCTCTACGTGGGGCTGCCTTTGAAGCCGGTCCGGAAATTACAACTAGTACAGAACGTGGCAGCTCGGGTGGTTGCTGGGGCACATCGGTTTGACTCTGTCGAGCCGTTGCTTCGGCGGCTATGCTGGCTGCCGGTTCTGTTCCGGGCCCAATTCAAGGTGCTAGTTTTGACTTTTAAAGCCCTTTACGGCTCGGGTCCAGGGTATTTGAGGGACCACCTCCTTCCATATAATCCTACCCGTACTCTTAGATCATCTGGAGGGGCCCTTTTGACTGTGCCGCCACCAGGAGAAGTGAGAGGGGCGGCGGCCAGGAAGAGGGCCTTCTCGGTGGTGGCCCCCCAACTTTGGAATACCCTCCCCTTCGAATTGAGAACTGCTCCCTCGTTGTTAACATTTCAGCGGGGGCTGAAGACCTTTTTATTTCAAAAAGCTTTTAATTGTTGACAGGCTGGCTGGCTGGTTTGTTATATTTTATAGCGTATGATCCACAGGGCTTCTTTTTTTAAATTTTATTGCTTTGTTTTTATTTTGTTTTATTGTATTGTTTTAATATTGTTTTTTAAATGGTGTTTTAATGTTAAATTTCTATATTGTATGTTGTAATGCCGCCTTGGGTGCCTTCGGGCAAAAAGGCGGGATATAAATCTAATAAATAATAATAATAATAATAATGTGTGGCACCTGGAAATAGTTGGTGGTGACATGATTACATTACCTCCCAGGCCCATTTTGGGCAATTTGAAGGCAGGGGCAGGTGGGAGGGCCCAAGGTAAAGCTGTTCTGCTCACCCCACTGACTTACAGTTCCTACTAAAGCAGCAGGCGATATTCTTGCTGTGCTGGCGCAGGGCCCCCCAAAGCGTGGGGCCCAATGTGATGACATTGGTCACATTGGCTTAAGGCCAGCCCTGCCTGGGATACGTAGGCACATACATGCAGAATGGCAACCAATTATATCTTAAATGTCCCATGCTCACATGCCCCTATTTTCTGCCAGGAGCAAAAAAAAAAAAAAAAAAAAGGCAAAAAAAGCAAACTGGTAAACCTGGGGCGGCACCTTCTTTCTCATGTTCGAACTGGGCTATACCTGAAAGCAGATTGATCTCCCCCTAACAAACTGAGACACTGATAGTTAATTTTCAAGCCCGGATATGAAGAGATGCATCGTACCGTTAGCTTCACCCTGGATCTCTGCAGGTAATTGAGATTCCCATTTCAGACTATAATTTTTATATTTCAGCTATATTTCTGCCAGGCAAACGTCTAAGTCAAGATTGGTTCTGCTGTGTTCAGTCTGTTTTTGCTCGTAATGAAAAACCCCTCCCCCATACTTTGTCTGAATTGCCTTTTAGAACAGTCGGAGGTATCACATCCGATTAAAATGCCCACTAACGCTCCAGCCTGAGGTGCAGAGGACATTTTCCTCCCTTTAGGTGTTAAGTCCCATGCCGCTCGGTTCCTTGTTGGATGCCCTTCAAACATGCAAATATGCCTTTAATGGAAGTTTCCATACAAATGTGCCTTGGCTAATATGCCTGGGCATTGTCATTCAAACTTTGCATGAACGCAGGACTGCAGAGAGGAAGGGAATGTCTATACGCAGCAGGCTCTGTAATGAAAAGCAACACAAAACACTGAAAAAGGAGGAGTAAGGAAAACTAAGCAATAACCTATCAGTGGACTAAGTAAGCTAAGTTATAAACAACAAGTTAAGCATTGGGGTCTAATTTTTTTTTAAAATGTTCTTTATATGCACATCTTATTCCTTTGAAACTCCAGCTCTCTAAAATGAAGGAATTGTGTAGACAGTGAGCCAGGCAACACATTACTTTCATCCTGGGACCAGCAGTCCTGATCCATGTTTTCTACAGGCCAGCCCTATTGTTTAGCAGCACTCGTTTCGTGAACGGGATTCCGTACAGACTGAATTTCCTATCTCCAGCCCACACCACTAGCAGTCACAAGTGGGGTGTGGTGGAACTGGGAAACTCACTGTATGCATGCTGACTTTCGTCACTAAAGACTATTGCTGCTAAAGACTACTGCTAAAGATTCCATCGCTAAAGACTATTCCAATCCCCTTGGAAAAGGTAATGTATATCATGGCTCTCTGATAATTACATTACAACAAGTAAAGCATTGCTCAAGGAGAAAGCTGAGGATTCAGGTTACATGAATTACCCCAGAAAGATTGCATAGAAAACTATGCAGGAAACTATAGTGTACCAAGGGGAGGGGGGGGAGGGTCTGCCTCAGGTGCGTGTCATAAGGGGGTGCCAGCATGCTTGTCCCTTTGAATGTAGACTTGGCATTTGGGGGAATCTCGAGGAAAGGCCTAGTCTACCCAGCATTCAAATGTCAGATAGACCTGGCCTTCCCCCAGGTGGAGATCTTCCCCCCAGAGGAGGCCAGGTCTACCCATGGCTTGGAGTAGTCAAAGGTTGAGTGGTGGGAGTAGTCCTCCCTGAGTACCAGTGGCGTTGGGTTTGCCACTGGCAGCAAATGAACATAAAATGAACACAGGCGGGTCCGGCGGGACACAAGGCAAGACATCAGAAGCTGCTGAAGGCTGAGGTGGGCACTACATATTCTGAAATGAATATTCAGCATTCCCCAAAATTGCCATTCAAATTTTGAGTGTGAAATCTGAAATGTACATTTGACTTTTGTATGTGAAATCTGACCACAACATTCAAAATTTAGGCACTTCAGTGTGAGTTGGCCAATGCCGTCTTCCTGGGTGGCTAACCAAGCTTCGGGCATGCTCAGAAATGACATACTCAGAGATTGGGAACAGAGCAGCAGAAGCTGCACCGAGCTGCCTAACACCAAGGATAATAAACAAGACCTCCAGGGATGCTGCAGGCCCAATATGGCATGTCCTAAACAGAACCTGCTCAAAGTAGGAGATGACTGACAAAATTGTTCTTCCGAATATATTTGGTTAATTGCTCTGACAGAGATAGGCAGAGTAGCTCAACCAGTGGCAACTCATCAGAATGAAAGACAATAAGGTCAGGGTTTCTTTTTAAGACAGGATGGATGGATGGATGGATCCTTTATTGGCATATAACATAATCTAAAGAGAACTTAGTATTCAACTTTTACCTAAGATATCTTAAACAAAACTTTTCCTATTCTTACTCAGGTTTTTGGATCACTCGTAATTGCATTACAGTTAAATCTGTGTAAGCCTTCTCAGTGAATCAGGTATAGGTGTGTGCCCCAGTATCTGCTGGAGTTCTGTTCCAGACCCCCTCCATGGATACCTGAAACCGTGGATACTGGGGACACTTTTTTAAAGATAGGGGAACGTCAGTGGTTTTGCTGCAACAAGGTAAAAAAAAGAGATTTGCTTAATGTTCCCCTCTCTTTTTAATAGGAGTCCCAGTATCCATGCTATTTGTGGATAACTGAAACTGTGGATGCCGAATCAGTGGATACTGGGGCACATCTGTACTTCTATTCTAAACTACCTGTTTTGAATAAACTTTCTTTTTTCATTTAGCAGAATGACTGTGTCCAGTGATTAATTACTGCTCTACTTCAGTCCTGGATAACGATGACTGGTTGGTATCACTTAACTGTTTTGAATGTGACTGGCATCAAATCAGAAATCTTGCTATAGTAACTGTCAAATACTAATAAGTGCTAAACTCCATTGCATGTTATTTATCAAACATTATCAGATACTGTATTGAAATACTAAACCTCATAGGGTTGCAACTTACAAGTATGAAAAAAAATAGTGAATATTCTCATATTCAGGGATTGACCAGAAGGAGAAGAGCATTTGAGGGAACAAATTTATTTTGACTCTACACAAGATCATTCTTTACATTAAAGCCAACACAAACTTTTTCCCAGTGATTTTGGTGTGTTGAACTGGCCTTGTGAACGCTGAATTCTACATTGAGGACTGTGGAAAGACAGTCTGGATTTTAAAAACTACACAAACTTGTTTTACCCAGCAGTTAATTAAGCTATGGAACTCCTTGCCACAGGAGGTGGTGATGGCATCTGGCCTAGATGCCTTTAAAAGGGGACTGGACATATTTCTGGAGGAAAAGTCCATCGTGGGCTATATGTCATGATGGGTGATGCAACCTCCTTACATTAATAGTAGGATACTTCAAAATGCCAGGTGCAAGGAAGCGGCAACAGGATGCAAGCATCTTGTTGTCACCTAAGCTCCCTTAGGCACCTGGTGGGCCACTGTGAGATACAGGAAGCTGGACTAGATGGGCCTTTGGCCTGATCCAGCAGGGCTCTTCTTATGTTCTTATGTGTGTGTGTATAGACTAGTGGGTCCCAAACTGTCCAGGACCCAACAGTTGGTTTGTGAAACTGACGGTTGGTTTGTGAAACTGACAGTGCAGATTAGGCTATGAGCCTCAAGGGTTAAACAAGCTACTAGAGAGAGCAATGCTGCCCAATCACCATTATAGCCACAACTCTTGGCAAGTCAGGCATTTACAAACCAGACTCTAGGGCTTCAAAATAGTTTGGGAACCACTGATATAGACGCGGTCTCCAAACAGCAGACTGCTGTGCATGGGGAAAGCTATCCGCATTCCGCCTAGTGCTGAGAGTTCCGTTGCACTGCCACTTCTCCTGGCACTTGTGCTGCACAGAGAGATGCTCTGGCAATCTCCCTCATGTCTAGTCTCCCTCATACCTGGATTTCTGGGAAGAAGCGACTGCCCAGTAGGGGCGTAGCTAAAGAAGTGCAGGGGGGTGCAATTGCACTGGGCTACACATTCCCAGGGGGCAACAATCTGGCTCCGCACCATAGCTGTTGTCCCCAAGCTTTTCCCTGCAAATCACACCTGCTGGATCACATTGCGATGTGATCGCTGCCAAATGCAAGTTGCAGCGTGCGTGCCCGTGCAGCTGAGCCGGCCAGCATTGCAAAATGGAAGTCGCCCCCCCAGGCTGTTCCCTGCAGCGCAGCCGACACATTGCTGCTGGCCAGCTTCGTTGCGATCGCATCGTGACGCAATCACAGTCAAATGCAAATCGCGTGCAACGTGTGCCCCTGCAGCTGGCCAGCACTGCAAAGTTGCGCCCCAAGCTGTTCCCCACAGAGCAGCCGACACCTTTGCATCACAGTCAAATGCAAATCACAGCCGACACCTTTCCCCCACAGAAAGCTGTTCCCCGCAGAACAGCCGACACCTTTGTTGCTGGTCGGCTTCATTACGATGACAGTAACTTCGCAGCCATCCAGCAGCACAGAATAAACAGCCCTCCTCTTGCTTGTGTGCTGCGGCTGGGAGGGGGGGCTGGCAAGTTTTCTTTGCGCCGATTTCCTCTGTTCCAAATTGGCGCTCTGAATCCTGGGGTGCCTGCACATGTGCAGGGAGTCAGCGACCACAAGGCAAGGTGAGCAGCAAACAAAACAAAACATACTTCTGCTGTTGGCCTCTGTGTGTGTGTGTGTGGGGGGGGGAGAAAGAGGTCCAACTGTAGTACAAGACAGGGCCAGCTCTAGCAGCGGTGGGGCCCAATGTGGGGCATTCCTGTGGTGCCCCCCCACTCACCAAGAAGAGCTCTGTTTGTGCCACCTGCAAAGCATGGTATGTGGAAGTAGTTAGTGGTGATATCATAACATCACCGCCAGCTGCTTCCAGGTGGCCCATTTTGGGCTGTTCAGAGGCAGAGGCAGGTGGGAGAGACCAAGGCAAAGCTGTTCTGCTCGCCCATGGAGGTATTAGTAACAGGAGGCGGCATGCCTTAAGAACTAATGGGGGCGAAGTGAAGCCAGGGGGCGGGCTTAGCAGCCATGTTGGTATACTCAAAACAATCCTCATTCCAAGCATTTCAGATTGCTTTGCTCGTACTGTTTAGGATTTAATAGTTTATTCCTTAAATAAAAACTTACGAAAATAAAAACATGTAATCGTGTAGAAACATTATTGGTAACCTTATTATGATTTAATATGCAATTACAAGGTTAAATTCCTCATAATTATATTACTGAACATACCTGACGAAATGCTGTCTATTTAAACTCAGATTGCACTATTTTGACAGACTTTATTTAAATCTACACAAGCAAAAATAAAGTGTGAACAGGAAGGAAAGAAAAAAAAGGGAGGGTGGGCAAAAATTAGATAAATATATAGGAAAATTACATTAAAATCTCTTCATAACACAAGTAGTTGTCAATATGAGAGTAATTCTTTATTACTTCCTGACTATTAAGAGTATTTTTTAAACTTCTACACTCTCCCCCCCCAAAAAAACAAATTCTGTTAATGTTCAGAATTTTGAAAATATTACAGTAGAAAATGGAAGGTGGGGAAAAAAGTGTAAACGGGAAGGGGGAAAAAGGAGGGGGGAAATTTTTTTTTTCCTTCTAGACCATTAACAGTGGGTGTCAGAAAATGATGAATAAGATTGCTAGGAACAACAAGAAATTACACAGCTTCAAAAATAATGCACTCACTGTTTCAGTGAACTGTAGTTTTATTGAACCGATGTAATGTGAATACATGAATCTTTCCGTGGAAATTAAATCCCATTTTTCATACAGCGATTCGCACACCCGTATGCAGAACACGCAGGCATGATTTAAAAGGTTGATATTAACTTTTATACACGTGCAGGGAGATTTTGATTCGTGAATTCACGGCAATCCTCCTTCGCGGCAATGATCTGAGTCAACCATATTGGTATACCCATGTGGCTTCAAGAAAATGATGTCATGCCGCCTCCTGTTACTAATACCTCCATGTGCTCGCCCCACTAATTTACAGCCCATAGAGATCCCAGCTGCAGCCACAGGCAATATGCTCACCCTGCTATTGCAGGGCCCCCTGAAGCGCAGGGCCCGATGTGACGACATTGGTCACATGGGCTAAAAGCCGGCCCTGGTACAAGATAATTCAATGAGAGAGAGAGAGAGAGAGAGAGAGAGAGAGAGAGAGAGAGAGAGAGAGAGAGAGAGAGAGAGAGAGAATCAG
>JAJKFI010000172.1:597328-640344 GCA_029204185.1 Lerista edwardsae | reverse complement strand
GCCACGACAAGGCAGTGATCCATGAAAGGGAGGCAGTGATCCATGAAAGGGCAATCTTGGTTATTCGATGGGAAATCCAGAAAGGCCTACAGACCAATGTGTTTGGAGGAGCTCCACAGAAGAAGAGGCACCGGAGAAACAATCTGTAAAACCATGTGTTGGAACTGGGCAACCCCAAACTATTACAATCAGTTGGGCAGCGCAATCCTAGTGTGCCTCTTGCGTTGACGCGACATCATCGCGTCAATGCAAGGGGCGGAGCGCTGGCACATGGGCGTTGAGCAGCACCCCGCGTCAGCGCTCCAACTCGCTTCAGAGCGCCGATGGAGAGCCTCCCTTGTGCCGACCGAAGACGGTCGGCGCAAGGGATTCTCTGTCCCGTATTGGGATGAGGATTGGTGGGAGGGGAGGAGACGGGAGGCGGGACTTGGGCAGGACTTGGGCAGGCTTGGGAGGTGGCCGTACGTCCACATCCTAAGCCCGTCAGCGAGGCAGCGAGGCCCCGATTCAGGCTGCGCAGTCTTCTCGGATCTGTGCCCGCTCTTTATCCTCCCCTACGATAAGGGAGCGCACGCTCCCTTGCCGCAGGGAGGCTCCAGCCTGTCCTAAGCAGCACTGGAAATGGCGCTGGCCCATTGGCCTCGCCAGTCCGGCGCTGCCTAGGATTGCGCCCTCAATTTGCAACAGTATTTGGTGGGAGGCTGATCACAGCCATAAATATGGCCAGTAGTGTAGCCCGAGAGAGGGGGGGGTACATGGTAAGTGCTGCAGGCGCCACAAGGTTCCGTATAGGCGGCCCCTCCCACCTCTGGCAACAACACTACTGAATATCGCTGCCTTGACACCAGCAATGCGAAGAGTCACTCTCGCCACCTTTGCCAGCTTGTGCCTCCCAGGGTTGGCCTGTGCCTCCATGCCGCAGCCACAGAAAACTCTAACTGCTGTATGAGAAGGCGGAAAGACGATGCTTTTATAATGATTTTTTAAAATGGTTTTATAATTGTCTCCTATTGTTTTTAAATGCTGATTTTAGTTTGCTTGACCTGTTTTTATGCTATAAGCACTTGGTGGCCCCTACAGGGGTACAGGTTTATATCTTAAATATTTATTTATTGGGGGGAAAATACATCTCACCTTTCTATCACTGCAGGAGCTAACAGCAAATTACATAAATAGAGTGATCAAGGAATAATACATTACAACAAAAGCAATCAATCAATCAATCAATCAATCAATCAATCAATCCCTAGTATTTATATACCGCTTTTCAACACAAAGTTCACAAAGCGGTTTACAAATAATAACATTAAAGTTAAATGGCTCCCTGTCCCAAAAGGGCTCACAATCTAAAAGAATGGAGAACACCACCAGCAACAGCCACGAGAAAGACACTGCGCTGGGGTGAAGAGGGACAATTGCTCTCCCCCTGCTAAATATAAGAGGACACCACTTATATTTTTGCCTCTTGCCCAGTTAGCAGGGGAAAATCAATAATCAAGCATACTGCCACACACAAAAAAGCAACCATCAAACAAGTTAAAAAGCACTAATTCAAAATCAGGTGGAACAAAAAGTGTTAAGACCCTATGGAGGGTCAACAAGCAGTCCTAAAATCCAGAGGGATGGAATTTCACAGGACAGGTGCAATAACCAAAGACTAACAAGCTTTTAGCATGAAAAGACAGTTTCATAGACAATAGAGTTCCCTTCATCAAGCATTATTCTTATTTATTAGATTATTGATAAGCCATCTACCGTAGACATTTAAATAGATGTTTCAAAATAGAAGGGGAAAGGTGGTGATTAGGTTCTTACCCAGAGAATGCTGCCTTAAAGTTATATATGTGTGTGTGCACGTGCGTGCATGTGTGTGTGAAGCTATTTACATTCACAGAGTATGGGATAGTCCCAAAGAGGTTTTACTGTAATTTGATGTAATTCATATCAGTTTTCAACAGTGCTAGCACTCAAATGATATCTGAATTCTATATACACAGACTCTGTTTCAGTAACGTTGGGGAACAAAGATACATTTACAGCATACTGTGTCATTAATGCTCAGTGTGTTAAGTGGCCTTTAAATTAAGCCAAGTTAAATAAAGCCTTCTGCAATTTTCAAGTGTATCTTTTTCATTAACACACACATTAAGGCCTAGTTCATTTACATATGGCTGATGCAAGCACATGATTCTAAAATGTCCAATTAATGGGGCATAATGCGACTTGGCAACTGGCCCAAGGATCTGGGTTGTTTACAAAGGGAACATTCACTTTTGCCGCTGAGTTTCTTGACACTAAATCCTGGGTAAGGACTCACTACCACAACCCTGGAGGACAGGGCCATGACAAGGGGCTGCAGGGGATAATTTGCGCCCAGGCCCATGTTATGGCTTTTATTATTAGATATTTTATGCCATTGATTGCCTGCCATGGAGCAGGACCATGCGGTATTTAGATGGATGGGCAAGCTGATAATTAACCTGCAGGCACAGAACGGTTTAGCTCCAATCCAGCAAAAGATAGTTTCAACCAAGTTCCTTTGAAACCAATAGGTCAAGCTACTTATTGTGCCTAATTTAAGTCCCATTGCTTCAGGAGTGAGTCATAGTTAACTTCAGCTACATCTGAACAGAAACTTAATGAGATTTTAAGTGGCCTATAATGGAACAGTCCAGATCCCCTGTCTGTGGTGGTTCAGTCCCATTGGATGGCGTTCTGTTGTGGCTGAGGACATGACAGTCTGTTGTTCGTAAGAGAGGCTGCTAATTCATGGTGTTCCTCAGAACTCAATAAAAAGTTGTCTAGGGTTCCACCTGTCTTTGTTGAGTGTTGATGGGACAGTAAGACATGGGGGGAGGGGCTAAGAGCTTGAGAGAGTTTCCTGCCTATTAGGGTCAACCGAGGGGAGCAGTGCCTAGCACTTATTCACCCCTTCTTGCTCTCTGCTTTCACTTCTTGCTGTGTTAGCAGGTGAATGGGGAGGGGAACTGTATAGCAGTTCTGTCTGCTGCCATATCCCAGGCTAGCAAAACCAGCCGTTGGTGGGGAAAGAAAGGAAAAACATTCTAAGGAGAGCACCGAATCCCAGGGGGTTCTTATTTCAAATCACAGTGCAGTAGAGCCTGGGAGAAATCAGAGGTGATAACTCGCGGAATTACCCGTGAACACGGGCTGGGAGGAATCAAGCAGGCAAGGAGTCAACATGTACTTCCAGCCCAGTCCTATGGTCATGTAGCACTGGCAAAAGTAGTGTTCCACTGCTGAAAGAGGGAGCCCAGCAGGGCGTGACGTAGGGTGCTGCTGGCGCACCAGTGGGAAGGTCCGAGCCTTTCCATACCCATTGGGGGAGTGTGCCGGACTCACCAAGGTGGGTAGAATGCTGGGGGAGGCAGGAGCAGGAAGGGTGGGAATGGGGCAAGGGCAAAATGGGTCGGGATGGGGCAGAATGGGCAGGGTCCACACTGCCCCATCCTCGCGCCCTTGTGCTTGACACAGGCTTCACCCGAAAGCCCCCAATGGCCACTCAAAAGAAATTGACATTTACGCTGCTGCCTCTAGGTTGCCCCCGCGGTCTTCACACAGGCACCTGGTTCTGGTTCCTCCTCTCCCGCAAGATGAAGCACCTTTGCCACAACGCTTCCCCTGACAGCCAACCCACATGCACTGTCAAGTGCCACCGCCTTTGCTACAAGGAAGGAGCCACAGCTGAAGCCGAGTGGCTAGTTTTAGCCGAATCGCTTCACAGCAATGATGGGAATGGGTCTTTAAAGCTTCCTTTGAGCTGAGGAAAGCTTGTGAGGTGGGTAGTGAGACCATGTGAGGGGCTGTAGTGGAAATTGCGGAAGAACCTCCCGAAGAGACAGAATATGGTGTCAACAGTGGCCCTTGGCTCTGGCAGGCTGAGGGTTAACCCCAGGGTAATAGCAGTGGCTGTGCTGCACAGCTGCAGCCACTTGAAGGCCGCAAGGGAGATAAGGAACACCTTGAGGAAGGAGGGGGTGTGGGTTGCAGTGGTGGAACACATTGGACTGACTTACTGGCTTGACGATTGACTCATTGGACTGGCGTGATGGACTGATATACGGACTGATTTACTGGCTGGCTGACGGATGGACGGACAAACAAGTGGGTGGACGACTGAGGATTACAGCCTTTAGCAGGAAAGGCGTGGTGCAGGGGCTTTGGCAAGACAGGGGCATACAGTGGCAGCGGCAGCAAGAGGAAATGAGGCAACAAGCGTAGCCTTGTCTATGTGTGCCCAGCAATGACCACGGAGAGTGTGTTCTGCGGTCCCTGCATTTTCACTGGTGGGGAGCAAGGAATTTGATAGGATTGGGCGGTTCGTGTTTGGAAAGAGCACTTAAAATGGGATCAACAAACGTTGGCCACAGCCACACTCTACTATCAAGGTAAACCCTTTGAAATCCAAGTGCTTCAGGATGCTTAAGTCTGCCGTGGAATGTGCCCACTGAGTGATGACGCAACTCTCTTGCTTCTTCATATATTTGCGAATTCCAATTAACAACTTGGGTCTTCCTCCCACATCTTCCACGTTTAAGTGGCTATTTTGAAGCCTCACTGAGCCCGCATGTCCCTGTTTACCGTATGACAGATTAATACTTTTATTTCCATTATGCAAAATCATCCCCCGACCTCCTCCAATCCCTGGAAGTCTCGCTTCTTTCTTGTCACTACGTGCCGGGCATGCCCTAATGACAAAGGTTGATAAATAAAACCAGAAGGCAGGGGATTGTTTGGCTCAGCGACTTGCCCACTTCTGGGATGAGGGTTTTCAAATCATTGACTAAAAAATAATTCTGATTAGATGACTATAAAAGGTGAAGAGTGTAATAAGTTTAGCGTCCCTGCCTGGGAACCTTACCGGCACATCACTTCTTGAATATTGATCAGGTCTGAAAGAAAAGCTAAGAAAGGAGAGAGGAAAGGGAAAAGCCAAGAGTTTTTGGAGTCTGATATCATGTCCAGGCTTTGTCCAAACAAGACAACACAGATCCATAAAAATGAACAGTAAGCTGAGTACAAGAGGACATACATTTCATCCTAGACCAAAATAAAATACCTCGGATGTTCCTCCACCTTCAAATAAAGCTAAATGCCTTTCCATCAGAGACATTATATTTATTCTTGGTTGCTACAATAGCAAAAGCCAGCCTTTGCATTTACAATTAGGTAGCTCACAATTCCAACTCTAAGCAAGTATCTCCTACAAGATGGGAAAAAAAAATTGATTTCCCCACCCTTGGCACACAGTTGTCACCACCACCATCATTCTTTAATACAAAGAAATGAAAATCGTATTCAACATTAGTAAGTATAGAAAAGGGTGACTGGTGTGGTTATTCCAGATGTGATCTGGTATGTCTCTGGTGGTATAGAAGGGGTTAAAAAAGGAGTGCACCAATTCAGGTATTAGCTATTGAGAGCCCAATCCTGAGCTTGTTAGCACTGGTGGTACATGCGTACCGCCAGCTCTGGGTGTTGCCGTAAAGCATGTCCGTGGCTCCCAGCGTAGTCAGTGCCAGTCAGCGCTCAGCCCAATGCCGCTCTGAGGATGCCACAGAGCTGACGGCAGTAAGTAGCACCGCGGCTTGGTGGTGTGGCTTTTCAGGGTGGGGGAGAGGAGGATCAGGCCTGGGAGGGGGGACAGAGACTGTGACAGCCTCTGCTGCCATATCCTATCCTCTCTCCTGGACTGGGCAGCCCGATACGAGCCCCTCATTCAGTGCCCACTCAATAGCGGGCACAGAGCCAAGGACACCCGTTGCTGCCAGCTGCAGTCTAACCAAATGCTCCCTCACCCCAAGGAGACCTCTGGGCGGTGTCCCAGACCTCACAGGATCCAGCGGTAGCCATTTTGGCGCTGCTGGAGTCGTGGACGCCAGGAAGGAGGATTGGGCTGTGAGTCAGAATAACTTGGTAGAATCTCCATGCACAAAGGCAGACATTCAGGACAAATGACAGAAGGGGGCAGGACGCTTACCTTCATGCCTTATTTCGGAGGTTCCAAAGCACCAGTGGGTTACTGTCCAAACCTCTCTCTTTTACCACTGCAGCCTGTTGAATCCCTCCCTATGCTTATTTCAATGCCACGCCAAATTCACAAATGCACCACTTTTTTCTGTATCACTACAATTGTACTTTGCTGCGAGATCACTCCCATGCGATGTAAACAAGTCCTGAATTTTCCTCCATGCAAAATATGGGAGCCATCTATCTATACCTATAGAACACGCCATTAAATCATGACCAGAATTCAAGCCTAAGTACTGTGTGTCTTCAAGCGAGTCTGCATTTGTTAATACAAAAAGAAAAAAAATGTATTCTGGGATAAAACCCTTGAGATGGCACATTTCATTTCCAAGCGGGTCATGGGAGACAGCAGGCACTGTTAAATGTGTTCTATTATTCACACATGTACACAATAAAAAAAATGGCAATACAATTACCTATGCACGGTCCACGATACTGTGAACTATCAGAGGAGGCTAGAAGGCAAACTACAGGAATTTAAAACAAAATATTACCATGAAACACACTCAGTCTGACACTGCAAAGCCTTTTGATAGTCCTAACCCTTCTGAATGCCCAGTGGAAATTTAGCTTTTCATTCCAGCCCAAATTTGATTAAGCACGGCAGGAATGGAGAAGTCCCCTTTTGGCAGTAGTCTGAAGTCACTGTTCAGGCAGGTGCAGAAATGCAGCTCAGGATTCCTGACCACTTCTAATCCCATACACCCCAAATCATAATAAAGTGGGGGCTTAATTTACTATTCACATCCTAAATGCATCTGTCTGTTCAGAAGTACGTTCTGTTTGAAAACAATGGCATTTGCATCCAAGTCCTTTCTTCAGAATTCAAGGCAGTGATGGCAAACCTATGGCACACGTGTCAAAAGTGACATGCTGCAACATTTGGGGTGACACGGCAGCATTCACCTAGGACTGAAAAAAAACTGAGTTTCTTTTACTCATTTTAATTTTTTTGTAGTTATTTGATGCTTCTTTCTATAATACACAGCACCACACATGATTGGCCTGTATTTTTTGTTTAAATAAATGAATGTAAAGAATTGTTTCTCTTTTGTTTGGGAGGAGGGGTTGACACACCAGCAGAGCCAAGTTAAGCACTTTCCAACGTTTTGACACACCAAGCCCAAAAGGTTCGCCATCACTAATTTAAGGTGCCAAATTCTGAATGCACTCCCAATGATAGATTACTATAAATGGAAGCCAGGGAGCGACTAACTACTGTAGAGCAGTGTTTCCCAAACATTTTATCATTGGGACACCCCCCCCCCATTTTTTTTCACTTTATAGTCGCTCAAGCCTTTGGGGCAGTGATTGGGCAGCAGTGCTTCTCCCCACTCACAGATTGTTTAACCCTTTATGCACATAGCCTGACCTGCTATGTCAGTTTTGTGACCAACCCAAAATTGGGTGGGTGGGGGGAACCCACTGGTGGAACCAGTTTGGGAACCACTGAACAAGAGGATGAAGCAGAGCCAACCTAAAGATGGCATTGCAATTCCTGAGCAGTCAACTTGGCTTCACTGACATTTCTAACATTTTATAGTGTCTTATTAAGAAAATAGGGTAGGTGCTACTAATCAGCGTGGATTCTTGAGGGCAAACATGCTGGATCAACCAAACATGATCAACATGCTATCTCTTCTGACAATATGCCATGTTTAGTGGAGAAGAGGAATATTGCACTTCGACATTTGACTGTGTGTCAGCAAGGCGTTCAACAGAATTCTACATTTGAGAAAACACATCACACTTTTCTATCCGTTGTTTCCATCTTTTAACCAACTGCCCTTGAAGAAAATTGCTAGAAACGTTGCAAATATCTGTCTATTCAAAATCCAGACATCCATGATCTCCACTGTACAACTACTGTGGACACCCTGAAAGAATGCAAATAGGCTGAGGCTCAAGAAGCCACGTTGAGAAGTGTGCGGTTCCCGGGATCCTATTCCAACACAAGTGGTCATCATCCTGCTATCTGGTTACAGATTATGTTCAAGAAGAAATTATGTAATTTTTTTGTTTAAAAAGATTAACCTTTGATATCTGTAAGAATTCTGAGGTGAACGGGATTGGTCCAAGAGGCTTATTAGCAGGGATGGGCATTTGACTTGGAGTGACTCGGGTCGCTCAAAACCCTCTTTTCCAGTGACTCAAGTCTTGAATGTTGCCGGCCCTGACCTGACTCACAACTCAGAGGCAGTCACTCTAAAAAGAGTCAGGACTCCAAATGAGTCTCTAAACACATCACCAGTGTGTCCATTTTCTTACTTTTTTCACCACAGCTTCCACTTTTCTTTGGGACACTTCCAAAGAAGTGGACGATCCGGAAGGAGGCCCCCAGAGAAGGATGGCCGCAGCAGGTGATGTGGGAGGAGGAGGGCAGGTTGATTCCCAAAGGCAGGGGCTGGGGGGAGCACGATGAAGGGAGGAAGAAGGCTGCAGCAGGCTGTGAGAGGGACGAGAAGGTGGGGCAGCCACAATAGGGGTTCTTTAAGGAACAGGCGGTTTGAACGAGGGAGGGGGGAGAGGGAGGAACCCAAAGGATGAGGGAGAGGGGGGTTGCCTTGCACCATAACGGCTGACGTTTTTTATTTTGCAAAAGCCAAGAAGGGTCAAAAGGAGGCAAGGAAACTCAGCTTAGAGTGACCCGCCACACGACTGAAAAGACTCCACATTTACTGTGGGGAGTTGTGAAAGCTGCACACTGTGACTTGCAAGTCGAGTCCCATCTTGCAACTTGGGCTCATGGGCTGGAGCATATCCCTGCTTCTTAGTTAGCTTCTCAAATAAACGTTGAGAATGCTCCTGGATCATCTCGATTTGATGCAGTTTCTCTAGTCGTGCATTTTACCTGTGCAATCTTTCTCCAGTAGCTTCTGCAGAGGGAAGCCAAATGCAAACAATAATTTTCCCTGCATTTTTCCTGACTTGGAGCATTCCCTTGGCTCCTTTGTCATCTGAAGGCCCCACGCTCTCTCCAGTACTTTCCTGCTCCAGGTGTATTTAAAGAATTTTTAGCATTTTTTTTACATTACCAAATCTGCATTTCAAGCTCTGTAATGATCTGTATTGCAGTCCATTTATCCATCCATCGCCTGAATGTAGTATCTTTCTATGCAAAAATTTGCACGTTCTTTGCTTGGGCAAGGCTCCCATGTTTAAAACTGGTCGTTCAGCATTTTGTGACATCATTCGCACTGCTGCTTATCCCTGTTACCAACCTAGAGACCATGTTTATGTAGGTTGGGATTCAAGCCACTACTTATGATGTTTTCAGCCTCCATCTTGCCTGCAGGCATTTCACTTGCCTAGTTATGCTTAACCATCACAATTATTTTTAATAACTTCTCCCTTTGAAGTTAAATATGATGATGACTTCAATACTAGCCCCATGTTATTGGGCTAAGCTCTGCATTCCTATATACAAGTGGGAGCAACTGCCCCTGAAGTCAGAGGTGCTGACTTCCAAGGGACATCCAAAGGACAGGGCTGCAAGTCTTTTAGTATTAGCATATGCCTCTGTTTTTCCACTGTATTCACAGCCTCAGAGGGAGCAATGTAGACTGAGAAAGCCATGCAGGGGAAGGATTAAAAGCACACACACCTCCTTCTGTGCTGCTGCTCCACTCAAAATCAAAGGCCCCAGCACATGCTTTAAGGGAAGCAGGAACAGAGTGTTTCGCATATCTCAAGCAGTTTGGCCCTCGGCTGCGTGGGGCTTGGAACCGGTGGTTAGAAGGTGGTCCTACAACGTTTTCAACTCCGAGTGCCAATTGTCATTGTCAAAATGGAGCCCACCTCTTTGATGCTCACTCCCCTTCTTCCAATGTGATACCAAGTTAATCCAATTTCACAAAAATGTGTCCTCCATACCAAATGGGAGTAGAGAGCCATTTCAGGACCACAGGGGCCAGTGTTTCTCAACCACTGGTACTCGTACCACCGGTGGCACTTCAGGTGGTGTGTGATGGTACCCATGGGACCTCCAGACCCCTGTTGCCTAGCAGAAATGCAATGTGACAAGCAGTGGTAGGAGCCTTGTCTTGGCAGGCAGAGCTCCAGTGTGCATTTTTCATGTGCTCGAAAAGGCCCTCCCACCTATCCTGGCCTCTTACCGGTGTGTGTCACATTGCATCTGGCCTCCCAATCTCGAAATAATGTTATGACATCCTCACCAGTGACTTCCAGGGGTACCTCCAATAGGTGGACAATGCAAAGTAATACAGCAGGGGACTAACATTGAGAAATGCTTTTATTAGAGAATTAATCCCAACCACATGGGGATGGGGATGTGATGGGGAACAATTGTTCTTGCCTCTTGCTGGTGATGGGAACTCTGGCATACCCATTATGAAGTCAGCCCTGCCAGAGGTCACCATCAAGACAGTTATAAGGACAACATCTTGGTCTTCTGGTTGAATCCTCTATGGCCTTTTCCCTTGTCAATTAACACCCTGTTGATAGGAGCGTCTACACTTCGTGAGACATGTTTATTTAGCAGGAAGCACATGCTGATGCGGAGATGATTTTCTGTGTGTTATATCACCTTTGCAACAATCAATAAAAATTTAAATGAGAAGAAGTTGGTTGGTTCTTTAAATCCCATTAAACTTGAGCACCAATTTATAACCCTCTGCAGAATTAAGTGTTTTTAGAACACCAGGACTGTGTAATAGCATTTGCAAAACATTCGCTGTCCTTTTGTTGATGTGATTAATCATTCCAAGGGTCGGTTTTGAATATTCCAGTTGCAGGTTTGCAAAACTGTAACGCATTTCATAAATTTTGTTCTTGCTGCAAGCGGCGTTTATTCTAGCAGGCTAACACTGGCTCCTGCTCCTTGCTTGCATTATTACATTGACAGTTGTATGAAGATGAGAGAGACTCATCTTCCAATGAAACACATTTATGTTATTTCAAAAAATTAATATAGCCTTTAATACATTGCATGAATGATGCTTGCTAATCCAAAATGAGTGTAATAAATTCGAAATTTCTAATGTTACTGCAAAACAATGCCATTAAAAAAACAGCACTTTATACGCCACAAAGATGTCCACGTTTTATTGGGGGAAATATGTAAATACAACAATCGACTCCAATATAACAACTAAAATAACTTTTAATTGTTTTCCCTTCCCTTATATTTTCTGCTTGGCTGACTTTGCTTACAGCTTTGTGAAAGGCCAACTCATCAGTTTTAGTTGTTAATCAAGAACAGTAATTGCGTAAGTTATAAACATACAGACTGATACTTTGCCTAATAGGATAACACATCCCAGAAAATGCAAAGTGGTGTTTTTGGTGCTAATAATTTGTTAGGGTGTTACTTAAATAAACAAAGTCCCAGAGAGGCATTTGAAATCGAGATGTTACAATGAGATTTCCCATGTAATTCTATGGAAACAGTGGCTGTCCATTCAGACAAAAGGAGGCTTGTTTTATAGCTCTGAAAACATGGTTTCTTGCTGTGCTCTTTCAGCTTGAAATCTGTCTAGCACCAAGGAAAACGAGGGAGTATCCCCAGCACAAATGCTTTTCATTTCTGTGCTTCAAGCATGAGAGTGCTCTTTGGAACAGCTGCAGAAAGCTTCAAATGCAAAGCAAAATGGAATTCCTCTTACAGTCTGTGATAGCTTAATCCTGCGATTGGCTGATTCACCAAGTACATGTTTAGGATGGGGAGCAACTGCTGCAGCTCCCTGTGCAACATGGTGAAACACGGCCCTGTGCTTTTGGTCAAGCTCTAGTCAAGTTACAAATGCAGCAAGGAGAAATGGATTAAGGGCTATCCAACTTTCAACCGCCGATGCAGCTGTAATGCAACCCCTTATAATGCAAGGTGTGAGATATAAATCAATAGTCATACAAACCCATGGGAATTTTGAACTCCAACACTAAACTATAAGGCCTACTGTTTCTCTCTAGAGCAGGGGTAGGGAACCTACGGCTCGGGAGCCATATGTGGCTCTTTTGAGGATTGCATCTGGCTCTCGTAGCTACAGGCAGCTACAGGCATTTTTTTTTTTTGCATTTTTTTTACCCCTTTTTTGCATTTTTTTTACCCCGGTGGCCATTTTTTTCTGGCTCCGCCCACTCATTGCACTGACGTATCAACCAGACTACAAAGCCATCAGCAAAACCATGCAGCTCCAGAAGTCGCATTAATGGTGAGAAGTATTTTATTTATTATTGGTTAGCTTCAGTATAACAACGTTATTAAAAATAATAAATTCAGAGATTTATTATACTCTAAAATTGTTGGTCTTACTTAAAAATGAACGCATTTAGTTGTATTCAGTGTTAAAAAATATTATATGACTCTTATGGAAATACATTTTAAAATATGTGGCTTTCATGGCTCTCTCAGCCAAAAAGGTTCCCGACCCCTGCTCTAGAGCAAAGAAGTGGTTAATGGTGTTTCAGGCCCAGGCAAGGCCTGACTGGTAAAAGGGGAGGGCTGTGCGTATTCCTAAGCTGATACATAGAAGAAAGTTCCCAGGACCCAGATACAGCTGTAACCTTGGGTGAGACTTGCACTGAGTCAGCGTAATAGCCATCCCTATGCATCCTGGGTAAAAGTATGTGCAAAGGAGGGGTGTACTTATGAAGGAGGAAGGGAGGGGGGAAGTAAATTATTCCGCATGAGTGCTAGCAGTTGGCGGGGCAATAACCAATGAAGGTACAGTAAGGAACTCCGCCTCAGTGGTATAAATTGTTGCACCCATTTTGTGCAAGGTGTGGTACGCAGCTTGTTGTGTTTGGCATTTGCAAATATGACAATAAACCTTTCTTTTGAACCATACATTTGGGATCCAGACATTTATGCTTTACAAAGGGAACAAACCCTCCATGATTGCTCCCCCACCACAGGATGTGGCATGGCTCACCTTATAGACAAGGCTGCATGGCTGCGCTCTACAATGACCAATTAAAAAAAACTCCAAAGATCCCAGATAGCTCTAGGCCGAGAAAGGGATGGAATCATGCAGACAGAAGAGGCCTCAGTTCTCAATGGTTCGCACTGAGTTCTATGGAACAGATTAAGAGTGCAATCCTAACCTGGAGTTAGGCCAGCACAGTTTGGCCAGCACAAAGGCCACTGTAAAGCATGTTTGGACCACTCTTCATCGTCAAGGGAGGATGGCACACGTCTGTGCGCTGGTCTCTCTGACTCAGAGAGTGGTCCAAACATACTTTACGGTGTCTCTTGTGCCAGCCAAATTTGCTGGCCTAACTGTGCTGGCCTAACACCAGTTTAGGATTGCACCCTAAATGTCTGGGACATGGCTAAGTAAAGGCAGCCCTTCTCCTCTATACTGGGATTTTCATGGGCTGATACAGTCTGCACATCAACAAGGTCCTCAAGCTTACAATTCTCCTATACAAGCAAGACATCATTGAAGAGAGGACTAAAGCTCTCATTCCAACGGTGAAAGGCAAGGATCTCACACGAGAAAGATAGCGCAGAGTCTAAAGAGATACAGAGATCCCAGCTCACAGGCCCCTTCAGTATACAGTACAGGTAGACCCTTAATCAATGCCACCTATCCTAGTCTTGAGTGTTTTGCTAGGGTGCTCACACCGAAACAACAAAAAACAGGAACAAATAAAGGCTTGGAAATGTTTGCCTTAATCAAATGGCAACCCCAATTACAATTTCATTATTAGCAGTAATGCTTAAATGTAATGAAAGGTTTGGATAGGGTGCTTGAGCTAGTTAACTGCGGCCATATACTAGCATCAACTCGTAGCCTGACAGAGAATCTAGTGAGTTATTAAATGGATTTAAGTGGATGAACTCTGGTGCAGTCTGCTCAGCAATGCATGAAGAAAAGAGTTGGAGATGTAAAAAATGTCAAATAGCTTTCTCATATGCAATAAACTGTTAATAAAGATAAAATGATCTCTATGTTTGGGGTTTCTAATGTCTCTTTTATGAAAGTAACCAGCAGCTTTGATTCACGATTCGTTGGTTTCCGAACGGTGTGTCATTACTTAGAACACATCAAGAATTACTTGTAGACAAGCCACAGAGCCTGGGGGAAGGACGCTGGAGCCGAATGGCTTTTGACACTTGGCCTCACCCTGTGTGGGAGTTTCTCCATCATGCCATGAACCAGTAACCATGCATGGAGATCTCAAGTGTGTGGAAAAGGAGGGCCGCCTTGATGGATCGTGTATACTGCACTGCGGCTTCCCCAAGCTGGAGTGGAAAAAAACCACTTGCTAAGAAATTGCACATGCTTGCAGGAACTAGTTTCACCTTGAGCACGTAACTAGGGGGATCAATGCTGGAGAATACAGACACAAGCCTGATTCCTATCCAACACTGGGGCTGCATTATGCTTAAAGGTAGATAGCTGTTTGGGTCTCCCCAAAGAGCAGTGGTTCCCAAACTGTGAGCCGTGGCTCCTCGGATAACCACCTAAACCAGCCAGGGAAGCCACGGAATCCTCGGGAAAAACCCACCGCTCTATGCACTGTAAAGCAGAAGTTCCCAAACTCTCTGGGAAAGCCTGGGACCTTGTAAGTATTTGCTCCAGAGGGGAAGTACTCCTGCGATTGCACTGGCACCAGGGGAAAAGGGGCTATTTTCCCAACTTCTGGGGGTTGTGTCAACCTCCTGGAGGGTGCAGGGAGCCTGTGGGCTCCTCAAGGGACCTCCCTGCTCCTTAGAAATGTGTCTGGTTGCAATTGCGACCCACTTCCATTTTTTGTCTGCGGGTTCCCCACACCCTCCGGAAGGCTAACACAACCCCCAGTAAGTTTGGAAAACAGCCCCTTCCCCCCCCACCCCGCACCATCATGGGAGCACTGGAACCGCTTTAAATGTTGTCCTGCCCCTTAAGGGGGCAGGAACCAGTTTGTTTTGTACAGGCTGGTACATCACAATGCCCCAGTTTGAAAATCTCAGGTGTATAGGATTTTATCCTTCACAGGGAGTCGTGTCCAAGAGCCCCGTAGGTGCAGGGAGCCACTAGTTGAAAACGTTTTGGAACCACAGCCAAAGAGAACTCCTAGGAATAGAAGCTCTGCAGATCTCCAAAAGAGTATTCTCAGCAACTTCACAACAACATACAAATTCACTCCCAGGAGCCACAGTTCTCCACCAGGAAGACCTTGCTTTGTCTGCTTTGCCTGTTCATGCCACTCCTTTTCTTTTTCCCCACCAATGTCAGCTAGCAAGACAGCCCCCAAGTTCTTATGGGTGAGTGCACTCTCCCACACACCCTCAGGTCAGCCAGTGTTCGACAGGATATTTCTGCCACGCTGTGGGTATTTCCGGCTTTCTAAGAACTGCAGAGGCTAGTGCCCTAATGCAGACCAACTGCTGAGACTTGCGGTCCTGCTTCATATATCATCTCCTTGCAAGGACATATTGGAAGGAGCATGGAGGAAGCCTTTCTCTGTGGTATAGAGCAGTGGTTCCCAACGTGTGGGTTGGGACCCACCAGTGGGTCGCCAGCCAGTTTCAAGTGGGTCATGAAGCACCTAGACTACCCATACTGAAAATAGGGGAAGATGGGATGCTGAAAAGGGGGAGGGCTGTGTGGTTGTTTTGCTTGTTTCAAGGTTGGAAATAGGCTTTTTTCCCTTTCACTTTGCTATTGGAAAACAACTGAGGATACAATCCTAACCTGGAGTTAGACTGGCACAGTTAGGCCAGCAAATTTTGGCCAGCACAGGGGACACTGTAAAGCATGTTTGGACCCCTCTTGGAGGATGGCGCATGTTTACATGTTGGCCTCTCTGACACCGAGAGTTGTCCAAACACACTTTACAGTGTGCCTTGTGCTGGCCCAACTCCAGGTTAGGAGCTCTGAGAAATAACCCAATTTACTGCTACATTCTTAGGAACACAGCAAGTTCTGGTGTCATAATGATGGCACTTCCAGCCATGGCATTACTTCTGGTGAGTCCCAAACAGATTGTCATTCTAAAAAGTGGGTCCCAGTGCTAAAAAGTTTGAGAACCACTGGAATAGAGTATTAGTATAATACAGTATTTGTCAGATCTCTTTTATTTGCACTGTTGGGGCATCAGGATAGAGTCTGATGCCCTAACAGTGCAAAGAGATCTGACAAAGACCCACATTAGACACCTTCTGTCAATGTTAAAAGAGTTTTGTTGAAACTGATACCTCAGACTTATTATCTGATACTGTTTTACAATTTTACTATCTACCGTGTATACTTGAGTATAAGTTGATATTATGGCTGAATCGAGGGCAAGTTTTAAGCCAAAAATCATGGAATTTGCCATGCCCTGTGGATAAGTCAAGGGGAAAACTTAGGGGCATGTGTAGTTCCTTGAATTAGATAATTTTGTCTGATTTTAGCCAACACCAGATTCTGACAAATGATCTACCGGTAATTGTTACCTAAGAACTGTACAATCTATGTATTTATTTTAAGTACATGGAAAAAACAAAATAAAACAGCAACATAGCAAGCAACTATTAAACCAGTTGTTCCCAAACCTTTTAGCACTGGGACCCACTTTTGAAAATGGCAGCCTATGGGGACCAGAATGGATGTCATTAGAAACAAAGGGGAAGGCATGCTGGAATAATGCAACAAGGCACATAAAAAGAACTGTTCAAGGCTAGAACTGATTAAGCATATCTACCTGGATCAACCGAGGAATGCATGTCACCCTGTTGAGCTCAGTTTACCTGCTTGTGCAAATTCTCTCTCTGCAACCTTATGCCCATGGCAGGTATCATGATGCCCAAGGTCTGGCACTTCCAGACTGCCCCCAGAGATCGTGGGGTGATGGCCCCTCCTGGTCACTAGCAATTACCTTAGCCCAACCGGTCCCAGTAGTACGCTAGCACCAAGACTGGATTCAGCTAACCCCCATTCCCAGCACACAAGGCACACCATGGAGTGAAATATAATGATTTATTGAAACTACAGGTTACAGCATAGAGGCTAAAGAAAGCCTTTCAAAGCGTGGTATAACATGATGCTTCATGCAAAATAAGAAAACAGCTGTCTCCTAGCCTGACTACTGTACATTCTACTACTTATCACTCACCCAGCAGAGAACAGAACCATGCGTCTTCTGAAGCAAAGATGGTATTTTCCCAACCCTCTCAAAGGTTTGTCTCTTTGTTCTCACTCTCTCCCCCCCCGTGCTGTCCAGCCCCCCTGCTTCTCAGCCAAAGACAAACAGTCCTGGTACCAAGGAAGGTGTCCTTGAGATGTTTTTCTGCTGGAAGGCCTTATCTCCCAGCCCTTTGCCACCAAGCCGAGACATAACACCATCCCAGTTCCACCAACAAGGCACAGAGAGGGGGCTGGGAAGGCAGGCAGCTAGCCCCAAGATGGAGTCAGCCAGGCCTAGCCCCCGCTTATTCATGACAGTAGGCTAATTAGCTTCCCTTCTATCACCTAAAATACTTGAGTTTTATACAAGGCACCACCCATGAGAAGGCAAAATGCAGCCAGCTTGCCTGCTCAGCCACGAAGGTCCTCCTTCCTCCTCAGTTGGTGATTCCAGGAGCATGGCGGCCCCACAATAATTCCCCAGTCTTCAAGAGCAACCTAAGTTCCAACTACAATCCCAGTCCCCACAGCCTCACCTATTCTCCCATCCACAACCCCTTCCCACCTCTTTACACCAACATCACTGATCTTCCCAAGAGCTCATTTTATCCCCAGGGCCCTTGTTATCCCCAATTGGATGCAGCTGTGAACCAGCTTCAGGTAAAAGGTTCTGGGTTAACCCTGTAATTCCTGGCTGATTTGGACAAGGGTCCACTGCTGACACCATTCCCTATCTCCTCGGGTCATCTTCCGCAGTTTCCATAACAATTTTCCCCTCCCCCTAAGTTGGTTTGTTATGTTCTTGCAAGGAAAAGGCAGGATATGTGTTCCTCCTCTTCCCTCCTTCTCCTATATGCCTTGAGAGAAAAGAAGCATACGTGCCTGGGAGTAATACTTGGGAGTTATAAAAGAGCCTGTCTCTCCCCCCCCCAATAGTTTGCATAGTACCTCAGCAGCACAGCTGTCTGGAACAAAAGAGAGCACATGGTCTAAAAGCTCATCCTGAAAAGAGCTTGCCCAATAGCTTTCTGCCTGTTTTCCAAGCAGCCCTACCTTTAACACGTGAACGCGCAATCCTCACACGTAGAGGTTGAAGAGCCCTGCTGAATTCAGCTCACGTGTTGCAGTAACCACTTGCTTACTCACAAGTAAATGCAACCCTGTAGCTCAGTTTTGCTTTCCATACTTCTCAGCTTAGAGGGAGGGACTTCCTTCTCGAGTGTTTTTGGGGCCTATGTTCATTGGATCTGGACCGTTCTGGCAGCGTTGCATTCCTCTTAACCTGCCCTTTCGAACACACCATGGCACGGCTGCTTACCTACAAGTAAACATGCAGTGTGGCTCAGTTTCACTTTCCATAGGACTCCATTCATTTTCCTCAGCTGCTTCTGAGCATGCTCAAGGCTGAGCATGCTCAGAAGGTTCTGCAGCTCCGTGGCTTACAAACGTAGTACTTGGAACAGCTCAGCCATCCAACTACTGTGTGACTTTAAGGTATTTACTGTGTTCCCCAAATATGTCAGGGACAGTTTTTTCTAATCAATTTTTAGGCATAACTTTCTCGATTTATACATGATTATATACGGTATCTATCCATCTACTTAATTTTCAACTGCTTCTATCATCCTTTTAGATCAAAGCAGTGTACAAACATAACAAAAACTATAACTAAATAACTGTGTAATTATATCTATGCATAGTACATATATGGGATATCTATAAATGTTATTGTAGATGTGTGGTATATATACCGTATTTCCCCAAGTATAAGGCGCACCAAAGTACGCACCCTAATTTTGGGGCCAGAAATTTGAAAAATACATTTTTGGGGCTGGCTGCTCTTTAAGGCTGCGTTCTCTGTGCTCCCACTTCCTTTAAGAGCTGCCAGCCTCCCGCCGGCTCTTGGCTCTTAAGGCAAGCGGGAGCACGAAGAACGCAGCACTGCCCGGCACACCCCTTGAATAAGACACACCCAATTTTTAGCCCCTGTTTTTTTGGGAAAAAGGTGCGTCTTATACTTGGGGAAATACGGTAATTGCTAGAATATAAAAACCAATAAAATCAATAACATTAAAACCAATTAAAAATTACTCAGGAAGGCCTTGCCATGTACAGGCCTACGCTGGTATCCATGGATTTGGTAACTGTGGTTTCAGTTATTTGCTGTTTCGCAGATACCAGGGATGCCCCTTTAAAAGATAGGGAAAGTGAAGGGGAAAGTTAAAAATAGCTTTGTTTACCTTAGAGCAGCGAAACTGCGGCATTTTCAGGGCTGCAGACAATCTTCCAAGCTGCCCACAGCCACTTCCTGTTTGCTCCAAGGCTCCTACTTTCCCCCCAATGTCACCCCAGATTGCATCGCGACCAGGAAGTGAATGCATGGGGTGCATTCAGGGAAACATTGGGGGAAAGGAGGAGCAACTGGGAAGAGGTTTATTAATTAACTCTAATATCCGCTGTGCACCCTTATCAAACAAAAACGCCTTCAGGTTTTCCTAGCAATGTTTAAAGAGACTTTTGAAACAGTTTATGCTCAGCGGTATAAGCACCAGGCCTGTGCAAAATCCCAGACCATATTTAAAATTCAAGTCATTCTGACAAAGTCAGAAATGGCCCAACTTCATTCATTAAGGATCAATTGAAGATTAAAATTAAATTAACAAGTGACAGGCCACCTTTGAATGACACTGGAAACAACACAAACAATTCCTGGTAGATGTAGGGACACCATCCCAGATTTCAGTAGTGAATGAGAGACTCACATCAAAATTTAAAGGGCTAGTCTTGGCATTTATTCACAATTGATCAACAAACTTTTTTTATTTAATTTGTAACTATTATTCATTACACAGGCGAGGCCTGCAAAACTGAGGGTCAAAAAAACTTTTCTCAAAATATATGGTGGTTTTGCCGTATCCAGTTTTGGGGCAATGGCATAGCCACCTTAAAACATGATTTGGCATTGGCTTTCTCATGAGGAAGCTACTTGAAACACATTTCAATTAAAAATCATATTTTAATGCAGTTGCCCCAAAACTAGAAATGACAAGCAGTTTGGGATTCAACGCCCAAAATTCATATAAAATCACCACAAATTTTGAGAAAAGTTTTTTTTGACACAGGCCTGTTACCTTTCTACTGAAAAAGCATTCAAGGCGATCCAGTCAATAAAAAATAGTCCAATCCATGGGCACCAACTGGGGGGGGGGCTGCAGGTTTTTCAGCCCCCACTGTTTTTTTCCATGGGGGCAAAGCACCCATGTTCCAGCCAGCCCCCCAGCACCCAGCACCCATGCCAATCAGTGGCCCAAGCACCCATGCCCGAGGCCAGGGCATGTGATCGCCGCGGCGATTGCACGTCCTGGCATTGGGAGAGGCAGCTGTCAGGCCAGCAGACCCCTTCCTGAGGCTGGAGCGTGTGATCGCCATGGCGATCGTGCACCCCGGCCTCGGGAGATGACAGCGGACGTGGTCACGTCAGGGGATGTGGTCACGTCAGGGGGCATGGCCACGTCAACATTGGGGGCGTGGCCATGGGCACCCCCAATTTTAGAAGGAAATCGGCACCACTGGTCCAATCCTATCCTTAACCTACCCACCCCTAGCTGGTGCTGCCGTACCAAAAACTGGCACACTGTATCCAGCGGGGGGAAAGAATCAAGCCGTGGCAGCATTTCCTGGAAGTGATTATTTCAGCATTTGACAAATTTGCTTTGGATCCAGCCCCAAAATGTAAAAGCCAGGCAAATGTTTCCATTTCAGGGTTTTATACAGGTGTACTCCAGTATCCACTAATTAGGTATCCATGGCTTCAGTTATCTAAGGATACCATGGATCCTGGGATTTCTATTAAAAAGCTAGGGGAACATTAAACAAATCTGTGGCGCTGCAGGTTAAACTGCTGGTGCTGGGCTTTCTGACTGGAAGGTTGGATGTTCGAGACCATGCAACGGAGTGAGCTCCCATTGCTTGTCCCAGCTCCTGCGAACCTAGCAGTTCAAAAGCATGTAAAAATGCGAGTAGATAAATAGGTACCACTTTGGTGGGAAGGTAATGGCGTTCCGTGCGCTACGGGGTATAGTCATGTTGGCCACATGACCACAGAAGCTTGTCCTTGGACAAACGCTGGCTCTCTGGCTTAGAAATGGAGATGAGCACTGTCCCCTACAGTTGGTCACAACTAGACCATTCAGTCGTGGGGAAGCCTTTACCTTTATCCAAACCTCTGATGTATCCCTATCTTTAAAGAGGCATCCCCTCTGGTTTCAGGTATCCATGGTGGGGTCTGGAATGGAATCCCAGCGGAGACCAGGTTATGCCAGTATTTTAACAATCACCACCACCACCACCCAAAAAATCTCATCACCACCAAAAAAATTTCCCACATGCAAATGCTGCACATTTGGTAAACAAGCACAGGGAAGGACTTCATGGACATTTATAGTATATAAAATATCATATTCTGCTGTGAAATGACAAATATGCTATACACCTACTTCCAGTATTGCCTTGTCTTGTTGTTGTAGCACACTTCATTTTTATGGAGCTAGCTAATAAAAATAAATACCTCAAAGCTCAGTGTAACACACCCACAGGACTATAAAACATTGTTCAATGTATATCTACTGCTTATATTATACATTGGCATGGATTTTCAAATAAGGACAGAAACCGATCACTGTGGTTCCTGCTTCATGCCACATACTAATGGAATGTCCACCCCACATACACTGCATACAAATATCACATACAAATGTCACTAAACAAAGGATTTGTTTAAACACTTGGATTCACTACTGGAGATGAACAGGCGAATGATGCAATCGTTTTGTTATCATGATGATTTGAAAATAAGTGAATAGTTATTGTTGAAAATACTGGGTGCCAGGATGAAAGTTCTAGGTACCATGGCAATCTGGCACCTGCAATTTGTCAAGCTCTCAAATTAACCCTTAAAATGACATTGCAAATACATTCATTTTGGGGATTAAGTAGTCAATTCATTAAAGTGATTTTCAGAGGGAAAACTGTTTGGAGGTTAGGGGGTTAATTATCCTCAACTTCTGTGTTTTAGTTCCAGTCCAAAGTCCCAGCACAGCTTTTGCACAAGAGTAATAATGCTAAACATCTTACCCCATACTTGTGTGTGTGTGGGGGGGAGGGAGGCATGATATAAATGTATTAAATAAACATTTTATGTTTTGCTTCCCTCCAATTAAAACAGCCATTGAGGGTGGGGGGATCAGGATTGGGAGCCCAGTGCCATTTAACCTTCTCTTAGTGCAGAAATGGTGAATCTATGACACACGTGTCAAAGGTGGCACACCACCATGTTATGGGTGACACGCCAGTGTTCACCAGCAACCAACAACAACCGAGTTTGTTTTACTTATACTTCATTTTTATAGTAACTGGATGTTTCTTTATCTAAGGCATAGCCCCACACGTGATTGGACTGTATTTTAAAATAAATGAATATGTAAATAACTGTTTCTCTTTTGTTGGAAGTGGGGAGTGACACACCAGCAGTGTCAAGTTAGGCATTTTTAACATGGCAAGCCCGAAAGGTTCGCCATCACTGGCCTAGTGGAAGATTCCTGCCAATAGATGCTTTCCTTCTAGAGGTTACAGCAGCTTCTGGGCATGCTTTCATTGTCAGGACTGCAGTGCAAAGAAAAAAATGGTGGTTGAACACCCCCTGGACATCACATTCCCAATCCTGACTACCTTTTTGGCTGCTTTTTTAAAATTTAAAATGGGGGATTATTCAAGCCCAAACGAAGCATTTAGCATCACATCTGTTCTGATGCATGAGAAAGGAAGTTCCTGATTCAACTCTTGCCAATGGCTTGGTCAACTCATGCCACTGCTTCTGAGCCCGACATCTGCAATCTGGGGTTAAGATATCTGGCCAGCCTTACTGTGAAAGGATTGTCAAAATAATATACGTAAAGGCACCTGAAGAATGTTTACAATGCACAATAACAATGCTAAGGGCCCAAACCTATCCCACTTTCTAGCACTGATGTAGCCATGCCAATGGGGCATGCACTGCATTTTGTGGAGGAGGAACAGACACAGAGTCCTCCTGAAAATAAAGGGACATTTGTTCCCTTACCTAGGGGCTACATTGCAGCTGTATAGGATTCAGCCCTAAGTGTTACCTGCTCCTGATGACAAATCTTTCATGCCAACATAATGTTGTCCAGCCTGTGTATTCTGCTAACATACACAGAGCAAGAGCCCCGCTGGATCACACCAAAGGCCCATCTAATCCAGCTTCCTGTATCTCACAGTGGCCCACCAAATGCCTCAGGAAGCACACAAGACAACTAGATACCTGCATCTCGTTGCCACTCCCCTGCATCTGGCATTGCGAGATAGCCTATTTCTAAAGTATGGAAGCTACCCATCATGGCCTGTAGTCTGCGATGGACTTCTCCTCCAGAAATCTGTCCAGTCCCCTTTTAAAGGCACCTAGGCCAGACGCCACAAGGGACGTGGTGGCACAGCGGGTTAAACCGCTGCTGCTGGGCTTTCCAACCGGAAGGTTGGGAGTTCGAGACTGCGTGACGGAGTGAGCTCCCGTTGCTTGTCCCAGCTCCTGCCAACCTAGCAGTTCAAAAGCACCTAAATGCAAGTAGATAAATAGGGACCACTTCAGTGGGAAGGTAACGGTGTTCTGGCATATAGTCATGCTGGCCACATGACAACAGAACTTGGACAAAACGCCAGCTCTACAGGCTTTGAAACGGAGATGAGCACTGCCCCCTACAGTCAGTCATGACTAGACCATTCGGCCGTGGGGAAACCTTTACCTTTTCCTTTAGGCCAGATGCCATCACCACCTCCTGTGACCAGGAGTTCCACAGAACTGTGAAAAACATGCTGTGAAGGCAAACAGCACACTAGAATTTATCCCAGTTGAAATAACCACTATACATTTCTAATTCTGCTCTGAACTCAGTAAAGAATTGTATTTTTTGTTTTACTTAACAAAAAAAAGTGAATAGAACATATTGCAATAGTTCCCAACACCATTCCCCCTGGCAGGGTTCCCCTGCTCTGAATGGTTTCACGACAGACAAGAATTCAATATCTGAGCATTTCCCAGGGATAGCAATACAATTATGGGGAAAACATCTAGTTTATGTTGTAGCTTTTAAAGGCAAAGACATTCTGCCAGAAAAAAAAGTTGGTAACTTTATGATGCAATTAAAGAAATTACCTTCCCAATTTTGGAGATATAGGATGGTACAATGGAAGATTTTGACCTTTGGAAATGAAGTCTACAATCCTTTGCTTAAAGAAGCTGTAACAAAGTTAACACAACAAGGTGAACCTCTACCTGTGAACAGTGGCTCACTTTATTACGTAGAGGGCAGTGTGCTACACCCACAAGCCTAACCATAAATGGGTAGTTTTCACACTGGAAAAGCTATTTAACAGGCAGCTGAATTACGCAATTAGCACACTGAGACCAGCTCCAATTAATGATACATCTTAATTATCTATGTAATGTTATTTATGTTCCACTTGTAAAAGTCCAGTCTGGTAATTAGAATTTGAATGTTAAGAGTAAGGATTTGGGGCAGGGGAGGGGAGGAGAACGCCTTGAAGCAGAAAGAAAGGAGATACGTATTTTGGAAATGATCAGTGCCTAATTAGAAATTCTTGGGACCTTCAACACAAAACTCATCAGGATTCTTTTGAACAATCCCCTCTGAAAATACATTTTTCCCCATAAAAATGAGTTAGAAGGAATGTCAAAGAATGAATTTCCCTAGCTATGAATCTGAATTCCAGCATGTGCTAGAAAGGCATTCTGACATCAAGGAACAGCCCCCTCCCCCAGTCAAGAGGCAAACTATTCAATGAATATCTGGGAGAGGAGGAGCTTTCCAACCCCTACCAAAATTTGTGGAAAAGCTACCAATGGATAACAAAATCAGTTATAAATAGCCTAAACTGCTACTGCAATCAATATCTACAACAAAGAGCATTTGTCAGAAAGAAGTGGGATAATACTTGGACATTCTCAGAGTTGAAATATCTACTCATTCAAGTAGGGGGCAAGACATGGCCAATCATAATGTCTTCCTGCCATGTCTAGTAACAAAACATTCTCCCATCAAATAGCATTTCATTCCCGCAGTCCACAACTGCCTGGCCTTCTCATCTTCAGGAATATTGAACAGCAATGATCCCAACTCGATGGATCTCATTTATGAAAGTGGAAACAGTCTCTAAAGATCAGTTGACACCAAATAATCCTGAGCTGGAATATGGTTGCCTCCATGTTGATTTCTCTTTTTAGAAGAAATTGGTTTGGCTACACTTGTCTTAGGGAAAAATGAGAAAAAAACCAACTCTGGTCAGTGTCATGGATAAGGAAACAGGTTCTATTGTGTGGATTTCCAACAGACAATGGATGGATGCCAGCATTCTCCAATTCTTGTCCTATGCAACGGCCTTGGGAAGGTAATTAACTTGTCTCTGGAAAACCTGGAAAATTCCAGGAACAGTTTCTCTCCTCCGTCATCTGAAAATATATGTCTACAATGTGACAAAGACAATCTGCAACTGGAGGACGGTTGGCAAATATCTCCCTGGAGTCAATGGAGGCAGAGTCTCTTGCGACTTTCTGGTCTTATCAAGCAATAAGGCTCTTGTGACATAGCAATAGTAAAACTTCTGCTTGAGTTTAGTGTCCAATGGGTCTTTGGCCTAATTGTCCTGCCTGGGGAAACAATGAGGCAGTACATTGGATATGACAGCTTCTGTCTTTCTTCTCCACTAGGACTGCTTCTAGGAGAGGTCTGAAAACTGGGCGATGTCCATGTCCATGTTCCACAGTACCAGTGCCTGAACCTCAAGTGGCATCATATATTGAAACAAAGCAGCCAAAAAGCTGCAGTATAAAAGAATCTGCACAGACCGTCTTTCAGAGCTTTGTGCTTAGTTGACAACTCTAGATACTTCCCCAGGTATAAGATTGTAGCAATGATTGAGCTGGCAGCTGAAGCTCTCAGAGCAAAGGATGACGCCTCATATTCTTTCCTGGGTGAAGTTTCAGTCCTTATATTTGGGGAAATCCTCTCCATGTGCTGGTAGTACTTTATTATTATTTATCTATTTGAAACTGTTAGGGAGGAGTAAAGTTGGAACAAGAAGGAAACGGGAAGATTTGTACTTACAGTGAATTCGCCTTCTCTCTTTGAATTCGCAGTGTTTTTTGGTGCTGGGTAGCTCCTCCTCCGGCAGGCAAGTCAGTAGACAGAGATCTGCAAGGGGGAGGGGCTCCCTTCCCGTGCCCAGTCTGTAACAAGCCTCAACAGGCCCCGCCCATGAATCACTCATCACGATAGAATCTCGTAAGAAAGGAATAGTCATCCAACTCGACAATGTAGACCCCCAAACAGCATCTATGAAGAAAAACAAAAACCTCCCGCCCCCTTCACTGGGCCCAAATTGCTAAGGAGAAAACATTCCTTACTACAACACTAAGGTAGAACACATTACATAAGATATATAATATAATGCAATATACCAACTATAAGCTTACATAAATTCAAGGATAAACAGTGCTTCAAGAATCCATGGGCGGGAACACTGAGAAGGGGAATTCACAGTAAGTACAAATCTTGCCATTCTCCAGTGTTCTTATGGCAGAGTCAGAGTTCTTTGGTGCTGGGATATACCCAAGCAATGCCCTCAAGGGTGAGAATTTCCTGAAGCACCAGATACCACAGCCTGAAGGACACGCCTACCGAAGGCTGCATCCCTAGACGTGAAGGTATCCACCTTGTAGTGCTTAACGAAGGTTGGGAGAGCTCCAAGTAGCTGCCCGACACACCGATTCCAGAGAAGGGAGAACTAAACCCTAAAGGCCACTGTAGAGGCGGCACCCCTCAAGGAGTGGGCAACAATCCCCACTGGAGGGGAAACCCCACGGGCCCTGTAAGCCTCCAAGAGAGCCTCCCTCATCCATCTAGATATGGTGGAAGGGGACACCTTGGATCCCAGACTGGATTCTTTGTAGGCCACAATGAAATGATGAATGAAAGGAGGAAGTGCGAGAAATGTAGAAACTAAGTGTTCTGCGCACATCAAGGTTGTGCCACTCCTTTTCCTTTGAATGAACAGGCTTAGAACAAAGGAAGGGAGAACTATCTCCTCTGACCTATAAAAGAGAGAGTTGACCTTTGGCATAAATGCTGGGTCTAAATGTAAGGTCATGCACTCTTCCGAAAATTTACAGAGGTCCTTGGCCACAGATAGTGCTGCCACCTCCGAAACCCTTCGGGCTGGTGTGATCCCCACCAGGAACCCAGTTTTAAGGGTCAACAACCGTAGGGAGCAAGTTGCCATGGGTTCAAAAGGTGTTTTGGACAGGACCTTGAGAACCAAGGGAAGATCCCAGGAGGGAGCACGATGTACAACTAGGGGGTTAAGTAATGCCACTCCCCTGAGAAACTTCCTGACATGTGGATGTGACGACAAAGCTCTGCCCCTAGGGTAGCCCATGATAGAAGAAATGGCAGACACCTGTCTCTTAAGTGCGGCCGTGCTCAAACCCTTATCTAGACCAGATTGAAGGAAGTATAGCAAACCCGTAACCCTGGGGTTGGGAGGGGAGACTTGATGGGACCTACACCACTCAGAGAAAACCCTCTGAAAAAAATTGCCTCTGGCGATTGCCGCTTGGAGGGAAAAGGAGACAGGGAGCCTCCACATGGACCAGTGGCACCTAGCGCCAACAAGTAAAGCCCAAGCGGGTGGGCTGGTTGCCGCTCGTGGAGCGCGGCTGATGATCGAGCCCCTCAGTGCAGTGCTGGAACAGTGCAAGAATCCAAAATGGCGTTCGTGCCAAAACTAAAAGGGCCGCTCGCCGCTCACTCAACCTGCGGCCAAAAGACCTGGTGCCCCTGCGCTGGAAAGGGCCCCGGGCGGGCTGGCAAGCTTCGGCAATGCTGGAAGGCCAGACACCCACAAAGGCAAGATGCCAAGCACCAGTAAGAAGGTTGGTCTTTGTGGCTCTGTCAGGAGCACTGCAGATCTCCGTGCGACTAGGTGCAAGGCAAAGTCAGACTGGGCACGTGCAGGGAGCCCCTCCCCCTTGCAGATCTCTGTCTACTGACTTGCCTGCCAGAGGAGGAGCTACCCAGCACCAAAGAACACTGACTCTGCCATAAGGACACTGGAGAACTGCTATGTCTGATCCTCTCACTATCAGGCTTTGAAGATTCCTTGCGTGAAATTTTTGTTGGGCGAATGCAATCTAATAGTCTGCCAAAAACGGAGGGGCACATGACCATCACCTTCTTGTGGCATGCTGCCCTGTGTTTGGAAATCTACTTTCCTGGAGACCTGGAGAGCTCTCTCTTGTAGAAGAGTACCTGTCATACTCAGAAGAGCAGGACCAGGTCCTCTCTCACCCAAAATGCCTGGATCTCATGGATCCAGCCTATGGAACCAGAACTTTAGGATCTTGGAATATGCTTGAATCTATGTTTTCAGGAACAGTAGACACTGAACTAGACACCCACAAAGTGTAGCTGTCTGAATCTGTTCCTGATAGACCTGTTCCTGGGATGAAGCATGTGGGACCAGCCTTTCTGGAATAAAGACCAGGAGCCCTGCATGAATTTGCTGCTCTGAGGACTCCCACCGCTGAGAAGATGCTGACTTGAAGGAGAAGCCAGTAGACTAGGCAGTGAAGGTAGTTTAAGACCCCAATGTGTGCTCTCTCTTCCCCTAGGTTGGGAAAGGAGACCACTCAGTGCTGCCGCATGGTGCCGATTTCAGTCCTGCTACCTGTGCCTGGGTTTCAAGACTCTGGTGAAAGGGATTATGGCTCTGCTCTGCAGCCAACAGGAGCAGTCTTCAGGGATTTTCTTCTCTACATCCTTCCATCAAGCATGGCAGAGGGAAAGAGCTCCAGGTAAGCTTCTTCTCCCACTGCTCAGGGAAGGGAAGAGGGTCCTACTAATGTCTGCATATAGTGAAGCCAATATGCTAAGACTGGAAAGCCAAACGTGCAGCTCTTTAGAAGAAGTGTGCAGATTTCTATTGGCTTGTATTCTGGTAGCCACCTTGGTGCTCACCTCACCCTACCATGGGACTCATCTTTGACCGCGTCGGTTCATCTTTCTCTCTCCAGGGCAATTAGAGTGGGTTCTTACTTCTGAGTAACATGCAAGAAATGTGGTAGTCCAGGAAAGTAAGATGTGGGAAGTTGAGGTTCCTATGGAGAAGGTGATATCTGGTGGTGGTTGCTCTCTAAAGGAGCCCCACATTGTATCCAACATTTTGTGGCTACAACATTTTGGATACAATCCTTTGCTATATTTGACACACACTCCTTTTTTCCCTTGTGCTTCTTCCAGGCTGCTCTTCCTCTCCCCCAGCCCTTTTCTGGATCTCAGCAGGGGAGCAAAGGACAAAGACCCTGTGTTTAAAGTGTGATAGGTACCATGGGGCCCTCTAGTGGCCAAAAGGCACAAGCTCGTGCTGTATTCAAGAGATCGAGAACACTCAACTATCAGGTAGTGGGAGATTTCAAACAGACAGTATTGAACAAGTGTGAGAAACAGGTTCAAAAAAAGTTTTAAGCAAATTTATTACCCATTATGCTCTCCAGCCAAATAGTCATTCTTACAACAGGTTGGTTAATGAGTGAAGCTGGGTGAATTTCCCTTTACCCTTTCAATATATACATATGAGTAGGGGTGTTTTGTTATTAAAAACACAAAGCACCACGTTTTGGTGTTTAAGCTATTTTCCAGAAATTAAAACAGATGACTTTTCCAATTAGAAATAATACTGTAGTTGCACCTGCTGAGACCATATCACTTTTCTAAGATACTTTTAAAGCATTTAAAATGAATAAAAATGAGAACTTGGAATGATCGCTTAGGATAAAAACACATAACACCACTTTCTGCCTTTCAAATCACGAAATCTGCTAAAATTTCCAAACACCCCTACTTATCAGGGAAGAGATTCTAAGCACCATGTAATTAAGGGATAGGTCTAAATACAAGAGGAGAAGTGCACTCACAGGTTACAACAAGGACACTCTTATGTACTTGTAATTCTCCTATTCACACTGCCTGAAGTATAAGAACACTGCCTGAGCTTGTTTGCCCAACTGTTATTTATTGTATACGCTTAATTTATTGTATACATTTAATCTATCCCTTTTCACAACCCTCTACACACTGGGTTGTGTAAGCCCTACTGGTGTAGTAAGCCCCACTGAACACAATGGGACTTCTGAGTAGACGTGCATAGACTTGTGTTCTAAGTTGAGCATGTGTTGGAGAAAAGTGGAATCATGTGCTCTGCCTCCCTTCCCAATGTCCATATATTCATATATTCAGCTTCAAATGCACCAAGCCTAATATATACAATTGTAAGCACTCTTTCAGCAATATTAGTAAAAATAACAATGCTTACTTACATGCTTGCTATTGCATTTTGCCGGCAGCAAAAGCCCTCTTTTTTTAACACGTATTTTGGAAAGAGGAAGTAACCCTGACTTGCATTTGTTCAGACATATAATTCTGCTTTCCCAAAAATATGGCCAAAAAGTATCGTCCCCCAAAATTATGACCTCTGTTCCTTTTCAGGCATATAGGCAAAGAAGCAAACAACAAAAACAAAGGTTTTAGTTTTATATCATGATGCAGTGCCTCTCCTAAGAAGAAGAAATAATATCCATCTCAGCTGATGACAGAGAGTGCATTTCACTAGGGAAATGAAGGAAGGTTTGCAAAGTTATGTGCCTGCAAAACACAACCTCGACATGACCAGTGGTCACAAAGATAAAAGGCTGTGACTCACCGATTCACCCCAACAACCGCAAAAGTTGGGAACCGTGACTGACATTTCAGTGAGTGACTGGAATAAGCCACCAAAGATACGGCACAAGGTTGCTGAGTAGTGTAAATAAATGTAGGTCTGTTGAAGTCAACCTCCTGCACCAGCAGAGGATCTGGTTCGGTATGTCTGGGCTTATTTTCTATACGCAGACAACTACTGGTCACAAGGGAATTGCCTATCAGTATGACAGACTGTATTTTCTTCTCCCGCAGAAATCAAAGGCTACCATTGCCTTGTTTGGGAGACTGTACAGAATTGGCAGTCAAGATGGGGACAAAATAATGAGAGAAGGACAGCTGACAGGAAGCATGGCAGCCCTTAACTGACCTTTGCAATGGCTTCTGGAGCCTGTTGAACTGTTCCTGGAATCATACATGTGACCATCCACTAGTTAACAGAGAACTATGCTTTTCTAAACACTACCATACAGAAGATCAGTAAAAGCCATTCCCAACATTCTTTCTTCTTCCCATTCCCAGTGATGTTCCTGAGTGTCTCTGTTTACTTTCTCCTATCTAAGTTGGTGGTTCTCAAACGTTTTAGACTGGGACCCACTTTTTAGAATAGCACTCGTGTTGGGACCCACCAGAAGTGATGTCATAGTCAAAGGTGACATCATCAAGTAGGAAGTGCCATCACTGTGAAGTAATCAAATGACACTCCTGGATTACAAACTGGCATTTTTGGACTGCAGCAATTGCACAAACATGAAACATCTTTGAGAGAAAGCAAGATTACTGTAGGTCAAGATATTATGTAAGAGCACTGAACTAAAAACAATTAAAAAAACCCCTCACTTAAAAATTTAAACAGTTAACATTCACAAAAGGAATATAGCATGAATAAGGTTTGGAGCTTCCAAGATGGCTGCTCCCAGCTTTCTGCGACCCACCTGACATCAGGTCTGGACCTACCAAGTGGGGCCCAACCCACAGTTTGAATAATACTGATCTAAGTGTGCCGTCTACCGTAGCGAGGGAGAACACGCAGACCAATGTGATCTATAAAGTTCTGCTTTATTTTATCCCGGGGGGGGACTGACCACAATAGGTCAATTTCTTCCGGGGGATCTTGTGGGACCTGATGCAGGGCTCCAACTATACTACCCAGCAAGCAGGTGGCCCTATAGAACGGCCACAGCATTTCTTTTGAAGCGTTGTCACAGATACACGCGCAGTGTGTATTCTTAGAAACCTTACACTCTGAAGACACCTGAGAAGAATCTATATAAGACTGTAACTCAGTTCGCAATTCCTGTGGGGTCATAGGTACTCCTATCATGCAGGATCGAAACGGATCACCCGCCGCCGTCATCGCCAGGCACATGTGGGTCTGATTCAGCCGTTCTGCCAACGTCATCCACAGGTTCTGTTTCCCCATCTGCAGGTGCTGTGTCTCGATCGCTCTGCTCCCCGGCAGGTTCAGAAGGCTCGCAAGGAAGAGGAGCCAGGTGTGGACGTACCCATTTCGCAGGAACCCATCGCGACCCATCTCCTGCGGAAATACAAGCATACCCTCTTCCCCACGTTATTAACTGACATGGTCCCCCCCATGCATTTCTTCGTGGGTCATAACATTCTACTAACACCTCTGCAGAAAATTCATTACTTGTTTTGTTATGGTGAAAATAAATTGGTTGCTTGTCTTGCAAAATTGGTCTTACATTTACCCAGTTTAAGACATACATGGCTTTTGCCACCACCCCAAGAATGCCCAACTCCCCCTTTTCTTTTAAAAAGAGGGAAATATATCTTTTAACATCCTGATGCGTACGTTCAATGATCGCTTGGCCAGTAGAGTTATAAGGGGTCCCAAAAACATGTTTTACCCCCCATTGACTCATGACTTGGGCTACAGAATTTGCATGATACGCAGGGGCATTGTCAGTTTTAATCGTGTCGGGTTTTCCTAAGACCGCAAAGGCTTGAAGCCAATGCTGAATGGCAGCCTTTGCTGTGGTGGACGTGGCGGGTGTGCACCAGACAGCATGTGAATAAGTGTCCACGGAGACATGTAAGAACTTTATCCTCCCTAGTGCTGGAAGCTCAGTAACGTCAGTTTGCCAAAGCTGCAGGGCTCGAGTCCCTCGAGGGTTGGTTCCTTGTGTTTGTAAAGGAGGGAGCCGTGCACAATCGGGACAGGAGGCGACGATCCCTCGAGCGGTCATCAGAGGAATTTTGAATTGCTGTGATAATGTTTTCGCTGATTGATGAAAAAACTGGTGAGATTGACTAGGCAGTTGGCAGACGTAGACGTGGCTCACGCTGGCGTCAATCATGTTGTTTCCTGCAGCAAACGGGCCAGGCAAAGATTGGTGACTGCGCATATGAGTCATTTTGCCCTGCTGGCACTGCTTGTTTTAAGGCGGCGGCCAACGCAACACTATGAATCTGTGCCTTTTGCTCTTCCCACACCAGGCGCTCCCGTGCGCAGGCTTCAATCATCTCAACCAAGGTGGCTCCCATAGGCAATCGTGCCAACAATTGCTTGCACGTAGGGTTTGCATTTTGCATTGCTAGCTCCTTCACCATAGTAGCGCGCATTTCCCCCTGCATGTTGGGAGCCTTATCTACGGCTTCCTTCAACCTGTCCACAAATTGCATAAAAGACTCTTGCTCCTTCTGGATAATTTTAGTGTACGGCGGGCTTACAGTTCCCATCTGAGGCAATTGTTCAAAAACCCACAAGGCGCATCGTTGCGACTGCTCTCGGATTCGCGGGGCCAACGCAGCTTGACGCTGCGGATCCGTGAATGGCCCCTTTCCCATCAACATATCCAAAGTGGCGGTGGACAGGGGATCAATAGGGGGAAGAGCCACATTTTCCATCATTTTCATTTCCAATCGCTGCTCCCATTTTTGCAAAAACAACATATTTTGAGTAGGTGTCAACAACGTCTCCATCAACAATTTAATATCATAAGGCACCAAATCAGTATGCGTTAACAAGGTCCCAATTTGCTGCCTCACCAGACGATTGTCTGTGCCATAATCCATTATATTCTTTTGAATCTTATTAATCATGTTCCAGTCAAAGGACGTCCATTCTACTGCATTGCCCCGTCTCACCACGGGCATCATGATCGGTTGCATAGTCAATTCTCCCTCTAAAGACGCATTCTGTATCACCGCTCGCCACCGCTTTCTCTGATCAAACGCTTCGTCCCTCTTTGGCGGGGCCGAATCCCGGGAGGGGAAGGGGTTCTCCGTCAAACGCCTCATTCTACGGAACCGGTCTCCACCCTCCGGGCTCTTCCGAGTACCCTCCTTCTCCCTTTCTCTTCGCTCATCCCACTCTTCCAACAATTCCTGAGTCCTTATTCTCTCCTCTTCCTCGGGCAATAGGGGCGCTCCCAACTCCCTTTTTTCCCAGGGAGTCCACCGTCCTTTTCCCCCATATCGCGCCATCAACCACTCCTCCGCAACTTCCCAAGTGCATTCTCTTTCCAATACCTTCTTCTTTGCTCTCTCCCTGTTCTCCAAAAACTCCCGATCATCCCAATGCTCTGAGCCCATTCGCGGGGGACGCGCCCCGGGTGGGACTTCATAGGCTCCCTCTTTATTTTTCTTCCATCTTGACAAATCAGGGTACAGTTTGTCTGGGATATCCTCATCCATGGGCAGGGGAACATCGGCGGGGTCATGTGGGGCCGTGGGGCTAGTGAAAGGGGCTGCCTCAGGGATTGGGCTCGTATACGGAGGGAGGCTGTCAGTGGGACCCCCCAAGGCCGCCTTCTCAGCTTCTGAAAGGGGATACATTTCAACCTCCTTAGATGGCACCCCTGACGCTGCTGATCCTGCATCTTTTCCCTCCTCCTCACCGTCATCAGCAATTCCCAACGCTTGCCTCATTGCTCGTTTAGCCTCCACTTCCCCATGCAACCCAGACATAACTCTATTCATTGTCCCGTAAATGGGGGCTAATCGCTGCGCCTCCGCATTCCCATTCTGCACTGAGCTCCACAAATCTGCCCCAATGTCTTTCCAAGTCTGTTTCCAAAACACATCTTTCAATTGCTGAAGATGACCTCTTCGCCATGCCCACTGACAAACAGCGGCGGCATCCTTTTCCTTCAGTTTACAGTCATATTTCTGAGCCAATTCACACAACAACCGGAGCGCTGCTTGTTCCGAGACCGATACGGTCATTCCCATCCCGTTTTCCCTGACTCGCCGGTCAGCGCTTTTCTGACTCGCCGATCAGTATGTTCCCTGACTCACCAGTCAGTCGTGGCCACTTCTCTTTTCCCGCCTCTCTCCGGGCGTCCGCCTTCCTTCGGGCATCCGGGGGACCCTTTGGCTCTTGGCCGCGGCGATCCACTCCCGTCCGGGATGCTAACCTCGCACCGTCCGCTGATCGCGTCGGGGTCACCAATTGCCGTCTACCGTAGCGAGGGAGAACACGCAGACCAATGTGATCTATAAAGTTCTGCTTTATTGCTGCACACAAGCCCATATTTATGCTTGGGTTTACAGAGCATATGCCATTAATCAATAACTCGGCAATTTGCACTAATTAATAACTCAGCAAGTTTCGGTAGACAAGCTTAACAGGCTTAACAAGCTTAACAAGGTTAACAGGCTTAACAAGCTTAACGATTTCGCGGCTTTTGCTATCTTCCTTCCTTGTTAGCGCAGGCTGCTTCGTTTCCGATCCCGATCTCCTTGTTTCGTGGGTCAACGTGTCATGCAGGGGTCAGCCGGTTACGGCGGTTTTCCACTTTGCTCTGGTTCAGCTTCTCCCAGTCCCATAATCCTTAGCAAAAATCAATCTTTCTACAACATAAGTGACTGGATGCAGCTCACTACTAGTGGAAAAGAAAGTGGGGGACATAGTTGCAGCAGGGGCAAAACATGTCATCCAGTCCTGCAATCAGATGGCCCAGATAGGATTAGGGCCTAAAGGAGTTGATGCCTTGGAACAGGGGTCTCTAAACCCCAACCCACAGGCCAGATCCAGGGTTTGGACAAACTCCTCCCCTGTATGAGGAGTGCTTTCCATTCCATGAAAGCACCACTCCATTTTGCAGCAGATCAGCTGGCAGGGATGCTCTGGGCAGGTGTGTTTATGCCTGGTGTCCTGATGCACAGCCTTCTGGGACACCTGGGCATAGACGTGACTGCCCAGAGCGTCCCTGCTAACCAATCAGCTGCAAAATGGAGCAGTGCTTGCATGGAACAGAAAGCGCTGCTTGGGACAGGGAAGGGATTTCCAGGACGCAGTGGTTGCGAGTTTGGTGACAGCTGTCTTGGAAGACCAAGCAGGGTAGCCCAGCAGGGTAAAATGATGGCGCTGGGTTTTGTCCAGAGGCAAAACCCGGTAGAAAAAGGGCAAAGATCAGCAGTAAACACTCTTCCATTTCAATTCATTAGGAATATTAGATGCATCCATGCACAGTTATTGCACTGCTTCGTTAATGCACAAGTATTTCCTATGTTTACAAGTTCTCTGTCCACCTGCAATACATCAATACATGAGACGAGGCTTATAGAAATCCAGGCTCCAACTTGTCAGAAGCACAAAGCAGGAACTAAAAATACATAACTTATAAAGCCACATGTACACCATGCAAATATGTACCATATTATTTAGCAGACATTCTAGATAACATTTACCTATTTTACCAATGAATGGTACTGAGGCCGAGAGTCTCTCATCCAAAAGCCAATCACTCTGATTTCTCCTTTCTTCCATGCATGCACTGGTTGAACAAGAAGCAGGATTGCACATTCTGGCCCTGCCCCTGACCTCTGTGCACTTGGCATGCAGCGCTGTATGCATGTGCTCTTCCACATGGCCAGAGACCCTCTACAACAGCAGTCGCCAACCTTTCGGCCTCACGGACCACTAAATTCATAATTTTAAATCCCGCCGACCACTAATATGAATTTTCAAAAAAGATAAATACTTCAGAGTAGCCAGTGCAAAAACACGTTTACACTTAGAACCAATGGAGGGGAGGGGAAGTGGGTTGGGGGGGAGGAAGATCGCCACATAAACATCAGAGCACCCAGTAAAAAACACATCCACACTCAGAGCCAAGGGATGGAAGTGGGGTGGGGAAAAGATCTCCATATGAACCAAGTCAAAAACACATCCACACTCAGAACCAACGTTGGGGGTTGGTGGGAAGGAAAGGAAGACGTCCTTACAAATGTACAAACCTTACAAACTTAGAAGTCTCAATAGTCACAGTCCCTCTGCTCTGCTCTGCACCATGCTGCAAACTGAGTGCGAAGGAAAGGATGGGGGCAGGACCTTGCCTTGGGAGAGCCAATGAAGGTAAGAAAGACAAGACGGGAGTGAATGACTGAGGCCAGCCAATAGAAACAGGGCTCTCAAGAGAACAGTAATGATTGTACTTCTAAAACGGGATTTCTAATGTCCCGTTTAGCACTGATACGGGACACGATTCAGTCCCTTACAATAAGGGACACCTGGCAAGTCTATTCTCTAGTATAGTTCGTGAATTTAGTGCAATATAAAGGCGAAAATTCAAAATAAAAGAATTAAGAATTTCTTAGAGTATTATTTTTGTTTTATTATTAATTTTCTGCGGACCACCAAAATTTTCTCGCGGACCACCAGTGGTCCATGGACCATTGGTTGGCGACTGCTGCTCTACAATCAGCCTTCTTGATCACACATAAAGGGCCTACTCATGTTCAAATATAAGCAGAGGATGATATGGCCACTTGCAGAGACAGTGTTAGCACACTCTCACTTCTGGGGAAATGGTTCCCGATAATGATTTTTAGTTAATCGACTAATCCAAGGGCCTTGCAAATTCTATGATTTTTGGCTTAAAACTTGCCCTTGACTTATCTATGGGACTGACTTATCCATGCGCATATACGGTAATTAATTTGCTGATTTAATCTCCACCACCCAAAAGCAACTGAATAAAAGTATCACCAATCTTAAATTTTTTTTAAGTAATTCAATTTGCTTCATTAGGGCTGACTCTCAAATAAAGACCAAACTATATGTGACATGAAAAGCAACTTCAGATAATAAGTTTGGGGCTGATTTTAAAGTTAAAAAAAACAGTAGCCATGCAGGGGCCTGATCCAGACTGGGACTATGATATGGAGGTGGGTATATTTAATTTCCACCTTGTATTTGCATGCCATGATCCTGCCACCACCACCCCAGCTATTATAAGTCCCTGATGGTGACATTGCAGCAAACGGTGCTTTTGAGGCCCCAAAACACTACAGGAGAGATTGTGTGTGTGTGTGAGAGAGACAACGGAAGTAAAGAGTTAAAACATCTCCTGTCCCTTTGCAGTGGCCCCAATCCTTATCAGATGGCTCCACAACACAGGTCAATTGTTGCCTATTCAGTCACACAAAAATGTACATTTGCCTTGTTTGCACTTATGTACTTTTGCCCAGATTTTAACTAGTACCTCCTGAGGTGCTATAAAATCCTGTTAATCAGTGATGAAAGTGCAAAAGAAAAAAAATAAATGTTTGTACTGCATGCAACAGGAGAAGGATACAAGCATTTCCATGCCTCTGAACACATAGCTCTTCCACCAGCCTTAGAATAATCTGTCTTGCAGGATAACAAGGTATACCGTAGGAATTACCGCGAGCGTGTTTGGCAATTTGGCAAAGAAGCACCTCGCTCCTTAGGCACATGATGGATGGCATTCGCGGGTGAGGCTAAAGTGGTGCCAGCCGCTTCTTCCTCTTGGAAATTCATGCTGTTTTCACTAATTAAATAGCAAGAGATGAGAAAACATCTCTAGGCACACAGGCCTTCCTTTCCCCCTTCTCTGGACAACGGTCCAGATGCACAAAGTACCCATTTCGGGTCAAGACAAACTAATTTTGAAACAGGGGCCATACATAGGTGGCAAACCGCTTACCATAGAAATAATGTGAATATTAAGTTAATCAAAGAGCTCACGTTGGAAGGGAATTAAGAGGAGCAGGGTTTTTTAAAAGGAGAAGAAAAAAAAAAACCCAGCTCGTAACAAGCAATCCATGTCACTTTTTTCCCTCCTGCATACTCTTGCTCTGTCCCATTTGTCTAGCAGTAATCTACATTTCAAATGATTACATGGGAAGCTGAAGTGGTAGTGACAAGGATAAACGAAGCTTGTTAAACTAATAGCTGCACTAATGCCCAAATATGTGAACTTCCCAGAGTCAGGCAGCATCCGAGGCTGCCGGAGCTGTCAGCCGCGCTCCCCCTGGGCTCGTCCGCCAGCGGCTGCCACATGATGAATGGCCCTGTCGAGTAAATTCATCCGGGGCCCAATTAAACAGGCAGAAATGAACTAGAGCCGTCAACCAGGGAGAGAGAGAGGGAGAGAAAGAGAGAGGGAGAGAAAGAAAGAATAAGCCAAAGAGAGAGAAAGAAAGAGGAGAGGCAATAAAAAAAAAGAAAAAGGGGAAAATATTCTCTACAAAGTCAAGGAAGCGCCAAGGCAGTGAAGTCATTCTGTCAGAAAATGGCCATTTAATGCTTTGCCGAGCTCACGACAGATATGTCATCTAAAGAAGCTTTAGTGGAGTCCCAGGGCATTTCATTTATTAATTATCAGCTTCAAGAGGGGGATTGGAGCTAGCCGGGCCCACTCCCCCCCCCTTCTCTCTCTTAAGCACTGTCAACTCCCAGCCTTCCTCCTGTCAGAGTCTGCTTAGGGCAGCCTTGGAGGAGCATAGAATTTTGGCCTATCATGGAAAAGGCAGTGGGAGCAGGGAAGGGGAAAACACTGAGAACTTCTTTGGTTGGACTTTTCTTGCACTCTCTTACTACAGAAGCATGGGAAGCCCTCTGAGGAATTTTGCTCATCTTATTGAACCTCTTTTTGGCTCCCTTTTCATTCACAAAGTTTTTGTTCAAGCAGAAGCTCGTGAATTCATCTTGAATTCTGCTATAAGTGGAATTAAGTGGCAACTAAGGATGGGCAAGAAACTTTCTTCAAAAATTGAGCGAACATGAACAAAACTCTTTTGGCTTCCCTCAAAATTCCTCATAGGTCTGCTCTGGCACAAATCCTCGTGTCAGATTTTTGCTTTACGCAACTCTGCCTCACACAGTTCTCCTCTCCTTTGCTGAATAAAGGAAGAACGTGCTTAAAATCTGTGCTTGTGTCTTGCTCGTTTCAGGGGAGACGACGACATGTCACACCAAAAGCATTATCTGTGCTTCTATCTTTTTTGTTTCTTTTTCAAATAACTAGCAGCTGTGCAGAAGTGGGGAGGCTCCAGTCTAGACTGACACAGCAGCTTAGAGGAAAGAGTGTCAACACTTTCCTCTATGCCATGATCCCAATAAAAATCACCCTTCCTCCCAAATGCTTTTCACCCTAGGAACCCAGCAAATTCCTTCTCAGGGCAAATAGTAGCCTCACTTTTTGTCAGGACTATATCATGGGAGAGAGGGCTTAAAAATGACTCACACATGCACCAGGGGCATAGCTAAAGAAGCGCAGGGGGATGCAATTGCACTGGGCAACAAGCTTTAGGGGGGCAACAAGCTTTGGGGGGAGGCAACAAGCTAAGCTTGACACTAGCTGGCAAATGGTGAAAACCTTGGTATGCATTAATAATACTATCCTGTTGTATACCATTTGATGCTGAATTTAATGCAGAATGCAGTAAAAGAAATTGGAATGTAACTTCTTCATTCTATCAACAGTTATGGCAAAATAAACCCAAGAAAATGAAAATACAATTGTGATACCACTTCCTGTTGTGACATCACATCTGGGGCATCATTTTGCCCTCTGCACCAGGCTATACTTTCATTAGCTACGCCAGTGCCCCCCCCTAGGGGGCAGAACTCCCTAATTTTCCATTTTTAAAAAAAGAATAGCTCAATGATATTTTAAGCATCATATTAAATTTGATCTAAAGGGGAAAACAATCGATTACTAAGTGGTTACTTTCCATGGCATGGTTGTAAACATGCAGTAGACCCGACATGCATATTGTCCTGTCCCTATGGTGAGGAGAATTTTCCTCAGCATTTGGCCTGATTACAGAAAACCACTTCATCAAGTGACACTGAGGTAAATGACCCAATTGTTAATCTGCATTTTCCCTCTGCTATTATTCTCCACATACTAGTTAAATCAGAGATCCTTATTTTCACTCGCAGACCAGGGCATGAAATGGTAGTGAATGAGGAAAGAAGGTCTCCTCCTGAACAAATACTATCCAAGCAGAAATAGATTTACACATATTTGTTCCATGCTGCATCTATGGATAAGCTAGGAAGTGCAATTTTTTAGATACCCTAAATTTGGACAATTGTCAGTATGCCTGCTTCAAAGGATTATGGTGAAATGTATTTGTTCCCAACATTTCTCCTCAAAATTCTCCTCTGCAAATTTTGACATTGAATATTCTCCAGACATTCACGGACTATTCAAATATTTGAAATCTCTTTCAGGGTTGCTGCTAATTTGGCAGCGGCCCCTGGGCGCAAGTCCTGAAGTGCCCTTTATATGCCTGCAAGTGTCTCAGCATTGCCCCCCCTCCCCAGCGGTAAGATAGAGGTAGGGCAGAGAGTTGTCCTTTGCACTGCCATTGCTAATCATTTCTTTAAATATACAGTGGCAGAAAAGAGAAAGGCTGCTGTGACTGCTACTGCCTTTCCCATTCCCTAGTAAACCACAGTTTAGCAAGTAATGTGGGATGGGAGGAAGCAGCTGTCAGCTATGTCAAGGCCAGTCCTGAGTATGGTTCCTAGCACCAATGCAAGCCTGACCACCAGCTCTGAGCACTTTACGCACCTCTATGATATCTGATTTTAATTTCTACAGTCAATACTTAATAGTAGTTGATAATTGAAACGTGATGGTATTTAACAGCTGAAAACTTGGGAGATCTCATATTTGATGCCCATCAACGCAATCATGAAACGTCCCATTTCCAACATTAAAATAAAATTAAAGATTCAAACAGAAGATGTCCATTTTGAATACCAAATTTCACATTTAACTTGTGGGTGGTAAAACTGAAACATCTGGAGCGCAATACTAAGATCATGCCGCACTTTTGCAACACTACCAGGCCGGTGTAAGGCACATTTGCGCCACCTCAGGAATTGGCTGGCTGGCTTGAGGTCAGGCACTGGTCCATGGAGGCCAAATCCAGCCTCTGCACAGCCTCAGGAAGCTACGTTTGTGCCCACTGAGGGCAGCTGTCATGGGGGGTGGGGTGGGGAGGACAGAACTAGGGTGGATCAGGGCCCAATAAGGCAGGTAGAGGGTGGGCTGGTGGGTGATCTGGGCCTAGGAGAAGCCTGTCTTGTTCCAATGCTGGATAGGATTGAGCTACCCATTATTTACTTTTTTAAATTAAAATAATTATGAATATTTATTTCCGCTCTAAAATGATCTCATCCATGTCCACCTCTGGACTCGTGCATGGTATCAGAGGGTCAATCTCAATAGCTCCTTGCCTCTTCATATAGTTAGAAGTTCCCAAGGAGGAAAAATAACAGCCATTCTGCAAATTTGCTTAATTTGAATAATTATTATTATTCGGACTGATTATGTTCCACTTATCTATGCTCATCTATTTGGATATCCAGGAAATCTACATAAAGAAGCAAAAGCAGAAAAGTGTATGGAATGAAAATGATCTTCCTACAACTATTCAATTCACATCCCTGCTAGTCTGGAGTTTCATTTAGGCAAGGAACTGGTGCGTTCACACTAGTCACAACAAACTGACACATCAGATCACTTCCTAAAGGGGAAATTGTGGCAGCAAAACAGAGGTTGTCCTCTGGAAAAACTTAGATTAGGAAAAAAGTCAAATGCTATAGTTTAATCCAAGGGGCATAATGAGTATCTGTGGGTGGGGAATGAGTGGAGAAAGTTGGAGCATTATCTGGGCTCTGGGATGGGCTCTACCGTCCTTCAAAAACATAAAAAAACCTGCAAAATTGTGCAAAATTCAGTATCCATTTGAATAATAAGCCAGTTTCCAACCCTTACAGAGGTGAAAGTATGCCAGGAATGCTGGCTGAAAAATTCAAAACCAGGGGAATGCC
>JAJKFI010000172.1:571171-585679 GCA_029204185.1 Lerista edwardsae | reverse complement strand
ACTCACGAAACAAAGGGAATGACTTACAATCATTGGGAGGGAAAAAAGGGCAAGCAGTCATATTGCTGATTAAAGAGGAACAAATGCGACATATTTTGTAAGAAAGAGATTATATTGCTCATTAAGTGTTTCCGATTTTGTTAAAGCACAGACCATTGTAGAAATAAGACAATTAGTGGGAACATATGAATAGATGATCCTCTTCCCAGTTGTGGAACAGTAATGAGAAGTAGCAGGGGCTTCATAATTAGCCAGCATATGTGCACGTGCCGCTCCTAATGCACCCTCCTTTCCTAGATTTCAAAGTGCTTCAAAATATCCAGGTAATGATAGCTTTGGCGTTTCCTCACAATGCAAAAGTATAACTGGTTCAAAGTGACTTCCAAGCTATGTTACTCAGTCTCTGCATGATTTTTGTCACATGTCCCAATCTTTTCCCCCCAGTATATTTTATTTCTTTCTGTCCAGTTGTTCATCTACATCTGGCCAAAGTATCCTTACAAATAGTCTCAGAGAGCTTGAAACATGACAGAAAAGGGTAAGAAAGGCTGTACTCCTGTGCATACCTATTTGGGAATAAAATCTAATTGAATTCAGTGGGATTTATGTCAAGGAAGATAATTACCTGAGGATCATTCTATTCAATGATGATGGAGTTGGAGCATCTTTTTTATAAGGCTAAATTTAGTGGGAAAGACGGCTAGACAGGGATGGAGAGAATGATAGAGATTTATAAAATGCCTGGGATGTACATTTTTCTCCCTCTCTCACACAATCAGAATCTAGAGTAGTCCTATTAACTAATTGGCAGTGAGTTGGGCCATAGACACAGGATATGGTGATGCCCATTAGCTTAGAAGGCTTAAAAACAGATTAATCAAATAGTGGACTATCAAATCAATGAACTGTGATAGTCACAGTCATCCAATCCATGACACAGCTGAAGCAGCCCACATCAAGTGGCAGGTTGCTGGTGGGGGGGGGGAATAGACTCCGGTGCCTTTTAGAGCTAGTCTACCACCACTTACTTCCACAGTTACAGCCACACGTACCCACTTTCTGCTCACTAAATGTGTACAGGAAGAGGGCAGAAGGTGGAGATCCAGCCCCCTACATCCTCACATTGTTCTTTTCTTGTGTCGCCCCTTAAATAAACAGGAAGTGCTGGACACACTGGGAGCACTCCCAGCATGTTCCACATTCCTTGATTTGTTTAAAGGGGGAGCACAAGAAAGGAGTGAGGTGATGTGTAGGGAAGCAGACAGCCACCTTCCACACCTTCTTTGGGGACTTACAGTGGTTTGGGGGCAGCAATGACAGGATGCTTCAGGTTGGGTGGTGGATCACTTTGGGCCATTCCTGATGATAGCTGAAAGGGACCTCCATGTTCAGAGACAATTCACTGGATATATGAAGGGTCAGATATATAATTTTTTATGATAATCCAAACTATGAGATTGCCATCACCTTGATACATCTCTTGGATTCCCAACAGTATCTCACTGGCAACTATCAGAAGCGGCATTAGATGGTGCTCATCTGTTTCAGCAATTAAGATATTGTTGATACGAGAGACTTATGAGGGATTCCTATTGAGGGCTGCCTTACAGCTGATGTTTTCCCTGAATGGGTAGGTGGGAAAAGTACCTACCAACAGTATAACATAGTGGCTCAGAGACTGTGAATCTTCCCCAATCTGCCATGAACTAGCTAGGAGGCCTTAGGCAAGCCATCCCTCTCAGCTCAGTTGCAGAAGCAGATCTAAGGGAGGGCAAAGCTCTAAGTGTTGCAAGAAGCCTTACCTTGCAGTGGAAATCACTCTACTCCTCTCCTGCACCGTTTTAGCCAATCCTCACAGGGAAAAGCAACATGTTGGCGTTCCTTACTGGCTACAGCAGCAAGGGAGAGGAGGGATTTACATGACAGGGTAAGGCTTCTTGCAACACTTAGAGCTTTGCCCTCCCTGTAGATCCACCTCTGCTCAGTTGCAATACAAGAATTATACTCCTTACCTTACAGGGTGATTGGAAGGACAGTAACAAGATAACACATGAAGCAGTTGGAGTGTTTCAATGGCTTTTGTGGAATGAATGCATACTCATGTATTTAACCAATTGCAGCTTCCCAATCAATGTACACTCAACAAAGTAGACACAAGAGTATATTGCCCACACAGCCATTTGGTGCTTTATCTCCTCCTGGGCCAATTAAACCCAAATCCAGATCAGAACTAAAGGAGAGTTCAGCCTTACTACAGTGGGTTAGGAGAGGCCAACTACAGTGGGTTGGGAGAGGCATCTCCGTCCATCTACTTGCCTCCACTACTGCTTCTGCTCCTTCCATGCCCTGGATTGGAAAAGGAAGATGGGGACAGAGAGAAAGAGAAAAATGCTGAGGAGAGTGTGGAGCCAGACCATTGGAGAGTGGGAGGAGCAGAAGCTGGCACATCATTGGGTATGGGGAACAGCATTAGACATGCCACCTCAGGTGTCAAGAGGTCTTGAGTTGGCTCTAAACATTACCCGATCAACTGTCCATTGCCCACCAATCACCAGCAGATGTGATGCAGTGGTTTTCTTCAGTTTGGGCCCTGGTCTTTATGGATTTAAATCTACCTTCCCCAACCTTAAAAAAAAGTTTTGGGAAGGGAGAGGGACAATGATCAGTGGTAGAGCACAGGCTTGGTATGTAGGAAGTCCCAGGCTCAATCTCTTATACTGGCATGCCCCTTTATCCGCTGCGGTTCCGTTCCAGACCCCTTACCCTATGGATACCTGAAACCGTGGATACTGGGGACGCCTTTAGATGTTCACCTTATTAAAGATAGGTGAACATCAGTGATTTTGCTGCAACAAGGTAAAAAAAGAGATTTGTTTAATATTCCCCTATCTTTTTAATAGGAGTGCCAAATCCAGATCAGAACTAAAGGAGAGTTCAGCCTTCTCCCAACTATCCAGGAACAGTTTGGTGATGAACAATGCCTTTTCCAGCATGATGCTGACCTTGCCATAAGGCAAAAGTGATAACTAAGTGGCTTGGGGACCAAAACACCGAGATTTTGGGTCCATGGCCGGGAAATTCCCCAGACCTTAATCCCATTGAGAACTTGCGGTCAATCCTCAAGAGGCCGGTGAACAAACAAAAGCCCACAAATTCTGACAAACTCCAAGCATGGATTATGCAAGAATGGGCTGCCATCAATCAGGATGTGGCCCAGAAGTTGATTGACAGCATGCCAGGGTGAATTGTAGAGGTCTTGAAAAAGAAGGGTTAACACTGCAAAAAATGGACTCTTTGCATAAACTTAATGTAATTGTCAATAAAAGCCTTTGACACTTATGCAAATGCTTGTACTTCAGTATAGCATCGTGACATCTGCATGAAGATCTTCCAACACTGGAGCAGCAGACTTGGTTAGAATTAATCTTTGTGTCATTCTCAAAACTTTTGGCCAGGACTGTATGTGCAATGCAGCCCCAAGGTAAGGGAGCAAACATTCCCTTACCTTGACTGCTCCGTCATCACAGGATGCAGTGTGCTCCCTGTTGGCATGGCTGCTTCAGCGTTGGAAACCTGGGTAGGATTGGGCCCTGAGTGAGGCTACTTCACATGCTGAATGTTCCCAAACAGGGATAGGAGAAAAATTAAAAACCAGCAGGCGAGGTCTGTATTTTTGTGCATCAATAGTTATTTAATCGAAGTGCCTGGCATAAGCAGGTAGGCCAAAAATATCCAGCATTATTTGATGATGTCAGAGGATCAATCAGAAGTTGTCTCAGTGGGTAGTTTTTAACCCAGCAGCAGGAGTGAGTGCAGACACATGGGAGGAACAACAAACAACCCCTAACGATGGAGGGCAGATTTGCAAGACTGGCTTGGGCTATAGGCCTCTCTGCTATGACGGCAGCCAAGAGCTCTGCTGGTCTTTTCAAGCTAATCTTTGGCCACCTGCCATTTATAGGCTGATGAGTCCAAAGCAGCAGATCCCTGGCAGGCAGGAATAAATTGTCGGACAATCTGTATTTGGCTAGCCTCTCGTTACCTGTCACCTTGCGCCTGAGTGCATCCTTTGAATTGTATTTTCCCCAGCAAATTTTCCAGCGCACGTCCTCTGTCCCTGATGTAGCTGAAATTGGCAAATTTAAGTAAATGCCAATAATTCCACCCCATCCCTAAATCTCTTTTGTCGTTGTCAATGGGCCTGGCTCACTAATGATTTCTTAGTTTTTCAGCCTGAATGGCCAGCCATAGATTTTCCTTCTTCCTGGGTTAGGCCTGGAATTACCATCGGGTATGTTTCTGTCATACTGTTCTTTACTCTTGCTTGAGCCCCAGCTGCTATCTATATACATTCAAGGCTGCAGAGGGGATTCAATATTAAAAGAGTGAGAAACGTTTTTACGGAGGCCACATCTGTATATGCGCTATGCTGTTCTAACATGGCACTTCATCAAGTTCTAATTATGTCTGGTTGATAAATTTCTGGCTCTTTCAACTGGAAATGGAGTGTCTTTGACTGAGCCCATTAGGACTTGTAATTTTTGATGGCAAGGCTGGTGGGGGGAAATTTGCTTAAGTGACTACGTAGCCTGGTTTCAGCCACCGCAACTAAAACTAACTTTACGTAACTGCTAGCTTGGGTTCATTTGCTCTACACAGAGAGGTCCCTAAGAGGGAGGGAAGAAAATTATATTCTTCATTTTAAGTTGTGTGCAGTTGCTAAATTACATTTGGAGTGCATTATGTTAACCGTTAAATGGAGGTGGGACTGAGAGAATAAGGTTAATACGTATGACAGGAGATGTAGTTGGGAATCACATTTCATACATGCGTACTCCGAAACTGAGAAGCCAGAAATAATATTCACACATGCACCTGAGTAAATACTAGAGGGAAAAGCCTAGCCAGGAGCATTCTGGGTAGCCTGGTGAATTTAAGCTTTCCTCCAATCCATCATATTTAACCCATTTTTGATCTTCCTTCCCCAAAGCAAAGATAAGTGGCATGTGAGGCCAGTGAACGAGGGGCTCATAGGAAGGTGTGGGAAGGAACTACACTTGCATGTTCCTTCACATCAATATTGCTGGAGGGATCTAAAAAGCTCTTCACTCAAGGACCTGGTGTGCTGCATTTCAACGTGATTACGAAAAATAGAAAGGTCCTTTACACTTGCTCTTGTTAATCAAATCCTAAGCTGCCCTGGCACCCAGAGGAACAGTGGTGCCGTAATGGCCACTGTTGTATCCTATGGGGCTGGGGCAGCCGCTACAGACTCCTTGGGGTAAGGGAATGTTTGTTCCTTAACCCATGACAGGACACAGTCGGCGGCCATGGGTCTCCTTGGATCTGCTCCCACTATTTAGCGGACGCAGAATCAAGGGGGTCCATGTAGGGCTCTGTGACCAGGGGGCAGGGAGTTGGAATGCATCAGCAGACTCTGCCATCAGCCCCGCCCCCTGCTGGGCCCGATCCTCCCCTTGACTGCCCTCCCTCCCACCCAGTTCCACCCCTCCCCGCCTCTCCCTGCCCTGAAAAGACTTGCTGCCCAGTGGTGGCGATACTGACCACTGGTTGCTCTGGCACTTAGTTCTTCTGGCGCTCGCCTCAGTGCTGGTAGTATGTTCACACCGTCAGTGGGAAAGTGCCTTAAGGCACTTGTGCGACACCTGGCGCCGGTGGTACAAGCATGGCGCTGGTGCAGAGGCCCATAGGATTGGGCTCTAAATAAGCAAAGATCAAGCTGCTCTATCACAAGGCTATTTAAATTATCATGGGGCATTATTTCCCAGTCCCAGGAAGCTGTGATTATGAACACAAATATCCATTTGGCAAGAAAATAAGTTTCTGCATGGACACCGACAGTGTCTGAAATGGGCTAGTAAAATGATTCAGACCTTATGGTGGTGCAGTACCAAAGAGTGCCCTGGGTTTCAGTTCACCTACCTTCCCCACTATCGTAAGGATTCAGGACTGTATGGGCCATCTTCCCTTCCCAACTTTCAGAATAGTCATAATTTCACGATGTCCTTCCAACCCTCCCTGTGCCATCTTTGCTACCTGTTCTGCTATGATAGAACTGCTTCAACTCTGAGCTTTGATTCAAATAAAAACTGACAATGTCGAGACATTTTAAGTACTTGACTACAAAGGGTTCATGCAATTATCTTTTGTCAGAATTCATTTTGTCAGCACTGTGCAGTGCTAATATCTTTAGGAACTCTGGAAAAAAAAAAAGAGAGAGAGAATGATATGATGAGTGAAATGCCAAGAGAAACAACTTCAAGTTCAGGGTGATCTGTGATTAAAGTGAAACTATTTGGGTCTGTTAAATTACTGTGTGGGACTGCAAAAATAATGCTAATGATGTCAAATTACTCACACAGGGTAGAGATCAAACATGGTGCACAACTACCTCATGTCCTTCAAATGAATATGGTGTGGGTGTGTTGTCACCGAGTCAAGTTTTAACTGTGTGGCCAAAAGAAAAAAAGTTCACAAAGTGGTTTGCAGAGAAAATTATGAGTTAGGTGAACTCAGAATTCTCAGGACTTCAGTGCCTTTCCCCCTCCCTTTAGCAGTGCAGGCCCAGCAATACAGTAGCTGTGCTGTCTGGGTCCTCTTTCTGTCAAGCTGCCGGGGTCAGCAGAGAGCAGAAGGCCCACTTGGAATGAGGATCTTGGCAGCAACTAGGCCAGAATAGCCGCCAATGTGGTGCTCTTCATCCTGGTTCTGCTTCCTAAGATGGAGGCAGAGGGAAAAAGACTGCGGCAGTGGTTGAGCTCTAAGCCTAGTGCAAATTGTACAAACAGCACAATAAATAAGGGTGAATGGCCCTACAAAGGCAAGCAATTACTGGCATGCACACCCCAGCCCAAAATAACCTGCTCAAAAATCCCCAAGCTGCCCTCTGGTTGCTGCTTGGAGCATCAAGAAACTGCTAACTACTTCCACATTCCATTAAAGTCGCCCCAGCATGCACTGTGAACTATGAACATGCGTGTTCATGCAAGTTTAAGCAAGCTTCCTCCTGTTTCTGCCGCTCCTCCTCCTGATCCCTTACTGAAGACTATGTGGATTCCTCAAAACTGTGTTAAAAATAAACAAAAGTGGTGTTATTTTTTGTGAAATTGATCTAAATTTGTGTCATAATAAGCAAAAGTGGTGTTTTTCACATTTTGACCTAAATTTCACATGGTGTTTTCAGTAGAACTTCTCATTATTTAGTATTCTGTGTTGATCATTGAAAAAAAACTATCCCTAGCTGTGAGATTAAAGAAACGTGGAAAATCACTGGTATACAAGTGATGCTGTTATAAAAATCTGCTGCAATGCAGCCACTTTTTGAATACTGTGCACAACTCTGGTCACACATTAAGGGCAGCCTTAACAGAGGTGGGGAACAGGCAGAAAACTATCTCTCAACCTCAACTATTTCACAAGGTTGTTGTGAGAATAAAAGAAGGGGAGGAAACATGCACATCACTCTGAGCTCTTTGGAGGGTGTATAAAATATAAATAATTTGTCGTATGGGGGTGTCAAAAATTTATGAGCTCCAGGTGTCAAATGACTTAGGGCTCAATCCTAACCTGGAGTTAGGCCAGCACAGATAGGCCAGCACAGTTTGGCTGGCACAAGGGCCACCATAAAGCATGTCTGGACCACTCTGAGAGTCAGGGAGGATTGTACACTGGCATATTTTACAGTGGCCCTTGTGCCAGGCAAATTTTGCTGGCCTAACTGTGCCGGCCTAGCTCCAGGTTAGGATTGCGCCCTCAGCTACTCCACTGAAGACAACTAAGGAGGGACATGACTGAGGCCTATAAAATTATGCATGGTTTGAAGAAAGTGGATAAATTTTTCTTCCTTTCTTTAGTACTAGAATTAGGGGCCACCCCACAAAACTGTTTCATGGGATATTCAGGACAGACAAAAGGAAGTGATTCCTCACACACTATGAAGTGTGAATTTTTATGACATTTGTGACCAGAAGATATGGTGATATAGAGTGAATATCTTAGATAGCTTAAAAGGGGGATAAAGAACTTCATGCAGGTCAGATGTATCACTGGCTAGTAGTTATGATGACTATAAGCTACCTCCAGTTCAGAGGTAGGATGCTTCTGAATGCCAGCTGTAGATGTAACAACAGCAGAAGACAGGTATGCCTTTCTCTCCTGCTCATGGGGTTTCTCAGAGGCAACTGATTGGGGAAAAGGATGCTGGACTAATGTGCCTTCGGCCTGATCCAGCAAGGCTCTTCTGGTGTTTTTATGGGACTGACTGAGGGCCCAATCCTGTACATGATAGTGCCAGCAGTAAGCCCATACCGCCAGCATCAGTGTTGGAAAAGTGCCATAAGGCAATTCTACCGGCAACAGTAAGGGCATACTGTCGGCCTGGCAACAAGTTACACCCCCGCTGGTGGTGTTGTCATTTAGGGCGGGAAGAAGGATGGAACTGGGCAGGGGGAGAGGCAGAGTGGGCGTGGGACTGGTGGTGGCCTCCTATCCTATGTCCTAGCCTATCCTCTCTGTTGCAGACCCTCAAATCTGCGGTGACAAAATAGATGAACATCCCCTTCTCTTGAGGTGTTTCCTACGGCTGCCACAGCGCCTGTAGGACGCAGCGGTAGGTTAGGATTGGGCTATGAATCTGTTATGGAGTGACAGAAGGGTGACACTTAGAGCACTGTTTTTAATAGAAATGAAAAGCTTTTATTTTCATTTAAAGATGACACTTCTGGGCTTTGAACCTCAGAAGGCGAAGTACTGAAGCCCCTTCTCCAATCCTGGTTTGAGCTCCATTATCTTGGCATCGTCGCCCCATCCTCAGCCGCATGCAATTTACTTTTTAAAATGGAAGCTGTCCTTCCTTGCTTAGGGATACTTCTGGCTTGACCCAAGTGATGCATTCGCGTCTGTGATTTGGGCAACCAGTGTGTATCTAGAAGCTGCTTCCCAGCTACAACATTGTTCATAGACATCATGAATGGCAACTCCCCAATCACACATGACTAGAGAGGAAACAGAAGTAGTAAAGAAATAACTAAGGGCACAGTCCTAATCTGGAGTTGGGCCAGCACTTTTGCACCACTCTCTGAGTCAGGGAGGACAGCACACGGACATGAATCCTCCTCCCTGACTTGGAGAGTGATCAAAATGCGCTTTACGGCATGTCTGTGAAACTCCGACTCAAGGTTAGGATTGTGCCTTAAGGTGATCATGTTGCATTTGAGTTTAGGTTTCAACACCTTCCATTATTTTAACCAAACCCCTTTATTCATTAAGGAGACTGGAGGCTTGCATCGATCGTTTCAAAAAAATCGTTTAATTTTTAGCTATTTTCAGTTAATAGAGCTTCTCAGGATACTAAACCTTCACATTAAAGTATCACTTTTTGATGACTTTTCACAAGCCAAAGGTCAGTATTATGAAGCAAGGAGGAGGCTAAAGATTCATCTTACTTAGCATGACCTCCTCAGGTTAGGTTTGAATTACATTTCCAGATGGCCTATGAAAATCTTTCATGTCTCTCACTCCATTAGTTGGTACGCTTAGCAAAGGTTGGGTAATGATCAGACATACTCTTTTAGTCATGAACAAGACTCTGCTAAGCAATTGCTCCCATATATATATATTCCTTTCCATTGTCAGGGGCTCAGTGCTGAATGCCGGGAGGGCCAGGCCCCAGCAGTTGGCAGAGATATAGAGGCAACAAAGTCAAAGAAGACAGGTAGCAATAGAGGTTATAACCCCAGTGGAAAGCCAGAGCTAGGAAGGCTCACAGTTCTTCTAGTTGTGGAGTTTGTCTGCCTACAGCAGGGCTCAGAAGGCCAAGGAACAGGCCTTGCCTTTACAAGGCAAAAGTAACAACCAACAGGGAGAAGCAGAGGTATGATTTGGAAGAATAGAGTCCAGTCTTGTTCTCACAGTTGTTCAGACTAAGAGCAGCAAGTCTAAGGGTTGCACAGGAAGTGACAAAGGGGTTGGTTCTCCTGGATAAATTTATTTATTTTATTTAAAAGATTTTTACCCCGCCTTTATGCCCGAAGGCACTCAGAAGGTTTCTAGTCCAAGCTGCAGTTCTTGTATCCTCCAACCAGCAGCCCCAACAGTGCAGGGGTTGGGTGCCTGACCTGTAGGGCTCCCAATTTGAACCCTCTGACAGTTTCTCCTTCGAGGCTGTATTGGCTTAATCAGTCCCACTGAGTACAGCAATATGAAGACAGTGGTGCAGACAGCCTCTTTTCTTGCAATGTGCCATGTGCACGTGTCAGAGAAAGTACTGAGAGAAGGCAGGCTGACCAAGAATAATAGGGGTGGGATCAGTGGTGGCCGCATGGCCCAACAGAGAGACTCTCAAGTCTGCACCGGCAAAATAGCCAGCACAGACTTGAGAAGATCCATTGCCGGACCTATGTCCTTACCTGGGGGAAAGGCATAAATGGCTCCCCCCTGCCGAGGAGCCTTCTAAGGCTGCTGTGGCGCCTGCAGGATGCAGCGGTAGCCGTTTGGATTGGGCTGCCCATCCCAAGAGTATTGTGAACGTGCCATGAAACTCTCATGCTTTAGAAGTGTATTAGGTAAGTGATATATGTGATGCAGTATCAGCAAATGCAGACACAGTATTATTTCTTATTGTTGTTGTTAAGTCGCTAGGTCATGTCCAACTCTTCGCGACCCCATGGACGACAGCACGCCAGGCCTCCCTGTCCTCCACTAGCTTCCGGAGTTCGCCCAATTTCATCGCTTCGGTGACACTATCTAACCATCTCATCCTCTGCCGCCCCCTTCTCCTTTTGCCTTCAATCTTTCCCAGCATGAGGGTCTTTTCTAAAGAGTCCTCTCTTCTCATGAGGTGGCCAAAGTATTTGGGCTTCAGCTTCAGGATTTGTCCTTCCAGGGAGCAGTCAGGCTTGACTTCCTGTCCGATTGGATCTCCTTGCAGTCCAGGGGACTCTCAAGAGTCTTCTCCAACACCATAATTCAAAAGCATGTATTCTTCGGCGCTCTGCCTTCCTTATAGTCCACCTCTCACAGCCATACATTGCTACTGGGAAAACCATAGCTTTGACTATGCAAACCTTGGTTGGCAGTGTGGTATCTCGGCTTTTTATTAATATAAGTTGTCTAGGTTCGCCATAGCTTTCCTCCCAAGATGTAAATGTCTTTTCATTTCATGGCTACAATCACCATCTGCAGTGATCTTGGAGCCCAGGAAAATAAAGTCTGTCACTTCTTCCCCTTCTATTTGCCAGGAAGTGATGGGAGTGGTTGCCATAATCTTAGTTTTTTTTAATGTTGAGCTTCAAGCCAATTTTTGCACTTTCCTTTTTCACCCTCATCAGAAGGTTCTTTAGGTCTTCCTCACTTTCTGCCATTAGTGTGGTCTGCATATCTGAGGTCTGCATATCTGAGGTTGTTAATCTTTCTCCCACCAATCTTGATTCCAGCTTGTGAATCATCCAGCCCAGCTTTTCTCATGATGTACTCTATATATAAGTTAAATAAGCAAGGTGACAGTATATAGCCTTGTTGTACTCCTTTCCCACATTTAAACCAATCAGTTGTTCCATGTCCAGTTCTAACTGTTGCTTCCTGACCTGCATACAGGTTTCTCAGAAGACAGATAAGGTGGTCTGGTACTCCCATCTCTTCAAGAACTTGCCACAGTTTGTTGTGATCCACACAATCAAAGGCATTAGCGTAGTCAATGAAGCAGAAGTAGATGTTTTTCTGGAACTCCCTTGCTTTCTCCATGATCCAGCAAATGTTGGCAATTTGATCTGTAGTTCCTCTGCCTCTTCGGAAACCAGCTTGTACTTCTGGTAGTTCTCGATTCACATACTGCTGAAGCCTATCTTGTAGGATTTTGAGCATGATGAAGGATGGTTTGTTTGTTTTGTTAAAAACAAATGAATAACTCAAACCGCCACCTTTTGAGAGTTAAAAGATCTGAATAAAAACACAAAACACCACATTTTGTTTTTAACAAAATAAACAAACCACCCCTCATTGCCACTTGAGGCTTTTCCCCCACAGTATGTGGCTTAGCTCACTTGAGCAGGCTGCCAATTGACCATTTACAAACGCCAGTTGGCCATTTATAAATGACCAAAGGCCCCTACTTACTTTATGAGTAAAAAAAATGGCCCCGTGGCATGATGATTGTGCTATCATTACTGTAGAATGTGTATTTTGTTGTCTTCTTTTTCCTTAGAGAAAAGAACAGCCAGGAGAACTTATGTTCACCCAGGAAACAAGGACGTTGTTAGTTCAAAGGCAACATTGAGCTAATAAATAACCATTTGTGAGGGCTCTACTTCCCGGCTAACCACCTTGTCTACGTGGCAGCCAGAACCTATGCAGCCATGAGAAACGAAACCCTGCAGAAAATGGGGCTGGAATAGAGTTTGAAACCAGAGCTTTCAAAGCCACAGCTGGAAGCCTTGCCACTACATCAAAGGCAATAATAAACTCAGGTGTAAACACACACCAGCTCTGACACAACCATGTTCACAAACTATGTCTGAAACAACCCCCTCTGCTCTGCTTGGAGTTCCATCACATTAACTCCTCTCATGTAACCATGGCAACACATGTTAAGAACACACTGCATGGCTTTAAAGATGCATCTTTTCCAGGTAGCACGGCACCTGCAGATCTAACTTACTGGGAGAAGGAGCCTTCCTTTGGTACCAAATTAATTATTTATCCAACCACCTTAATTTTATTTATAACTAGCTTGTCCATACCCGGCGTTGCCCGGGTATTTATGTATTCCAAGCTTCTATTAGACAGGAAAGGGAATGAATTCTATAGTGTAAAATCAAAATAATTTTATGTGCAGGAAATTAAAAGTATAAGTACAATATAAAAATTATGAAGTAAAATCTTTTACAAATTCACTATAATATTAATTTAACTCAGAACTTGATTATAAACAGCATTTTTAGTTTCACCTCCAGGAGCAAGAATAAATAAATTCTTGGGTGAACCCACCCTTGAGCAAGCAATGTAAAGTTGTCCGTGGGAGAAAAATGGCAATCTCAAATCCACTCCGCTGCACTTAATAAGAGTGCCCCTGTGACTTGTTGATCGTGATCGAGAATGCAAGTCTCACTGGAAATTGCAATCTCTTAAAGTGAAAAGGGAGATCCGTCGGAATGAGTGGTATCCATGGGATAAAAATTGTTTCACCCTCTCCCTTTCTTGTTAAGATAGTCGCTTCAATTACATTACACAGCATCTTCTTGACACACAGCCTTGTGCCGTTGCAAAGTTTTGGCAGGTCGAGGTTCCGTAGTAAAATAATTGGAGCGCCCACTGTAAGTAAAAGATGATGTGGTGGCAATGCAGCCGGACCAAGTGAGTTTAGGAAGTCTGATGGGAAATTGACGACCTCATAGGCATCTGCTATGGTATCGATAGCCTTGTATTCAGTGACTACGCCTGGTAACATGGCAAGTATTTGATTGGAGTCCAAGACTGGGCCATAATGATTTCTAAAAATTTCCAGAAGGTTCTACAGAGTTCTATTTGTTCTATTCGACACCATTTGGGCTTAAATGTCATCGGGACTATCACCAATTAGCTTAGCGACCCCAAAAACTATGGATTTGACACTAATGTCGGTCATTTTGGACATTTTATTTTTCACCCCTTCTCACCCCCCATGTTGATAGGGGCTGAACATGGACTGAAACAGCATCGGGAGTGTCACTATTCATCTCAGCGACCCTGAAACTATGGGTTCGACAGTAATATCGGTCGTTTTCGATTATGTTTACATGTCACCCCCTTCCCACCCCCACCCCTAGGGGTGCTAGGGGTGTCTTACCCCCACGGTATTTCTAGAAGCGGGATGAGTTGTGAAATCTGAAATCAAATGGTGTCCTCTATGCCACCATCAGCGTGCTGCAGATATTCTATTTCCAGGCACAGTATCTTGTACCCCTTCTCACCCCCCCCCATGCTGATGGGGGCTGAACGTGGACTTACACGGCATCGAGTGTCACCATTCATCTCAGCGACCCCGAAAACTATGGATTCGACACTAATATCGGTCGTTTTCTATTATTTTGACATGTCACCCCCTTCCCACCCCCACCCCTAGACCCCCCATGCTGATGGGGGCTAAACTTGGACTTAAACAGCATCGGGAGTGTCACCATTCATCTCAGCGACCCCGAAAACTATGGATTCAACACTAATTGTTGAAAACTATGGATTTGATACTAATATCGGTCGTTTTCAATTATTTTGACAAGTCACCCCCTTCCCACCCCCACCCCTAGGGGTGCTAGGGGTGTCTTATCCCTGCAGTATTTCTTTCCAGAGTGTAAGTCATATGTGTACCAAGTTTGGCATAAAGTGCTCCAGGCATTCCAGAGTTATACTGGGACGAACATACATAGATACATAGATACATACATAGATACATAGATACATAGATACATAGATACATACATACATACATACATACATACATACATACATACATACATA
>JAJKFI010000172.1:531364-547057 GCA_029204185.1 Lerista edwardsae | reverse complement strand
CCCCCCCAGATGACCTCAGAGCATGGGTAGGATTGTATGGAAGGAGGAGGTCCCTACATAAATGTTTCCCCAGACACAATAAAGGTAGTCTACACAAATCTTTCCCCAGACACAATGATGTCACTTTCTGCTTAATGATATCACTTCTGGTCTGGGGGGGGGGGGTCCCCGACAAGTTGTCGCACCTAAAAAGTTGTCTAGAAAGATTAAAAGTGCTAGTGAAAGATTGGGGAACACTGTCCTAGAACCTTAACAAACCTACAAGTAATTCTAATTTTGGGAATTATTGGGAAGGTCACTGAGGTTTCTCAACCATGGAAATTGGTTATCCATTGTACAAGCAGAATACTATAAGAAAGAATGGGGAAGTCTCACAACACAATCCTATGCATGTCTACTCACAAGTCTACCCATTACAGTCAACAGAGCTTACTCTCAGGGAAGAATTGCAGTTTCAATATGGATAGGCCTCCATGTGAGCATCTAAGACACTTACAGCACAATCCTATGCATGTCTACTCAGAGGTAAGCCCTATTGACTTCAATGGGACTTACTCTCAGGTAAGTAAGTATAGGATTGCAACCTGAATTACAGCTGTTGGTGAGTTCATCATCTCAATAGAGCACTTTATAGGTTAACAGTAACCAACATGCATTTTCTTGGCAAATTGTACTATACTGGCCAATGGATGTCCTAGATTATTAAGGGCTGGCTCTTTTCCCCCCCTCCATGGTGGTTTGGGTTTTTTTGTTTTTTTGGGTCTTCTGCATGTAATTTATGGTAGATGCTTATTTGAGGGTCTGTTCCCTTCCTCATGGTCTGTAAATGTTATGACATTCTGATCTTCAGGGCCTTTGCATCTTATTAGATTTATCTTTGCATATATTAAGCCTAACTGCAGGGAAATTTATGGTAATGGTGAATTTTACAAACTGCACGGAACAGGAAATATGTAAGTCACAATTTATACACTTCTTGCTAACGCTGCAGTATTCGCAGGCTGACTTACGTTTTTTTCAGAAATTGTGCTTTCCAAGAAGCTTTCAAAGATCACATTGAAAGCCAGAAATAAACCTCTTTAAACCCCGGGTTTTGAGGTTTAATTTCTAATGTACAATCCTTTCCTGGAGGAGGGCACAGCACCCACATGTGGAGGGATTACCATAGATCAGTTTTCTTCCACCACCCCCCATGAACCACTTTGCATAGTTCACCTATTAGAAGTAGCATTGTAATTATATTATGCGTTGCGTCTGGCCTTCCGGATTGGGAGGCTAGATGCAATGCAACAAACACTGGTAATAGGCTTGGGGATGGAGCTTGGGCATAAAAAGCACATGCTGGTGCTCTGCCTGCCAAGCTTCCTACCACCGCTTATTGCACTGACGGTCTCACTACCAGGTGGCAGAGATCTGGGGTCCCGTGGGTACTACCAGACACCACTGCAATCCCACAGGTGATGCACCATCATTGGTTGAGAAATGACATATTGAATAGAAACCTTTCCTCCCTTTGCCCTGCTCAGAGAATGCAAACAGCAAGTAAAGGCAGTCTGGGAGATGGGGCATCTGGGCCTGCCCTGGGTATCACCATTCAACTCTCCATCGCCATACTAGAGCTCAAGTAACTTGAGCTCCAGGTAAAGGTAAAGGTTCCCCCACGACCGAATGGTCTAGTCGTGACCGACTGTAGACATTTTTTAGGTGCTTTCGAACTGCTAGGTTGGCAGGAGCTGGGACAAGCAACGGGAGCTCACTCAGTCACACAGTCTCGAACTCCCAACCTTGCGGTTGAAAGCCCAGCAACAGCAGATTAACTTGCTGTGCCACCACGTCCCTCCAGATGCTGGGAGTAAAAAGGGGAGGGAGTATATGAGGCATGCCCAGATCTCTTGTTCCCATAATGGCCCAGTGTGCCAATGTCAATGGAGGAGAAGGAAAAATAGTTTTCATGAATGCTATGGAGGGTTCCTCCCCCAAATGTTCCTGCACTGCAGCTTTGCAAAGGAAAAGACTGAGCCCCCAACTTTGAGATGCAATCAACTTCATTAAATGTGAAATTGGAAGGTGGATTATATAAAACAGACTTTATAATCCTGCGCATGGCAAGTTGTGCAATTAATTTTACAAGCCAGAAGTTCCATCCAATTCAAAGAGGTAAATGAAAACAACCGGTTCTATTTTCCTAGCTAATGTGTAAGCATTCTTTTATATTCACTTACCCAGAAGGAGATAAAATGGTGAAAGGACTTTTGTTTGCTCAAAATGGAGAACAGCCAAAGCCCTGAAAAATGTTTCCAATTGTACGGGCATCATTGTGAAGTTCTTAATTCACCAAGAATAAGTGACTTTATTCATTTGCATCCCAGTTTGACATTTAGGTCCACCCAATTCATTCATGTTTCACTTGATCCAGTTATGACAAATACGCTGAAACACACAAACACATTCCCCCATACCCATGCAAAGACAATAAGTTTTAAACTTATTGAACAGGTAAAAGCGATAAATTATAGCCCCACTAACTGGGCAGAGGCACCTTTCAAAGTGGAGCCCTCTTACCTTTTGCAGGGGAAGAGCAACTATCCCTCTTCACCTCAGCACCTTATCCAGTGATGGTTTTAGTTGCTTACTATATTTCTGCCGCTGGTTTCTCTTCTGAATTTTTTAGAGGGCAAGCCCTTTGGGGACAGGGAACCATTTATTGACTTATTTCTATGTAAGCCACTCTGTGAGGTACAGTACTTTGTTGAAAAGCAGTATATTATTCTAAAGGGTTGGGTTCAGACAAACACAACTGAAGTTCCTCTTGCACAATGGGCTCTGGAACCCCTTCCTCTTTACTGTGCCTCCTTTGGCATTTCTCCCTTGCTTTCCACCCTTTAAGAAGCACTTTCTGACATGCATAACTTGCTAAAACTCTAACTTGCCAACTCTCTTCCTCCATTGTATATCCTTACCTTGCCATTCCTTCCTTGTTCTTATGTTTCTATGTAGAGTACCCATAGATTACCCTTTACCTGGACATCTGAAATCTGGACTATTCTAAAATCCAGACACTCTTTAAAGTGTTCAGGACTTTTTAAAAAAAAATTTCAGTAGTGTGAACACTGGAAGGTATTGCGCTCATTCCCACGTACAGCGCAGGAACAGACTGTAAGTGTTCATCTTTGCTTTGTGGTATGTCCCCAATACAGGCATTATTAAAAAGTGTCAGAGAGGAACAGAAGACACCCACATTGGTAACAGTGACCAGAGCAAGAGGAAGTGTCTCTCATAGTTACGCAATTATTCCAAAATCCAGACAAATCTGAAATCCAGGCACCTTCCTGTCCCAAGCAGTCCAGATAAAGGATACTCAATATGTGCAACCTGCAACCTGCAGGCAGAATCTTGTACAGCAGTGTGTTTTTAGAAATAAATATTTTATGATGGAAAGCCCGATCTGAATGGGCTGCCATGCCGGTGGAACTCGTGTTCCACCAGCGCTGGCTGCTGCAAGGCAGCCGTAAAGCACTATCAAAGCACCAGCATGTGCTGTCAAAAAAGCACCAGCAGCATGTGCTGTCAAAGCACCAGCGGGAAGGCCAGAGACTTCCCATGTGTACCATCACTGCACTGGCTGCCTGCCGGATCAGGTAAACTAGCACAGGAAGTGGGAGAGGGTGGGTGGAGGGTTGAATGGGGAAGGGGCAAAACTGGGCAGGGAGGGGGAGGAGCAAGGCAGGGAGGGGGAAGATCCAGCTGCTATGGCGTGTGTCAGATCTGAGTCTGAGAGACAATAGGAAACAGACTTCCACCACCACTGGCGGATTGATGCAGGGGTCAGGATGGAGGTGAGTAGGGCTGGAACACAGAGGCAATGGGGCAGGGAGGAGGGTGGATCAGGCCAGGGAAGGGGGCAGGTTTTGTTCTAAAACAATCTAAGTGCATTTGTTGTTGTTACTTTTTAATACAATGACAAGTAGAAATATCATCAACAGAAATTAATTACCTCCTTTCTTTTAAGCCAATACATTTGTGACTTTGGCATGCACCCAAACTAGCAGATAGGCCCATATGTTTGTTAATTACAACTGATAGTATGTGGAACCCAAGAGTTAGGCAGAAATCTAGGTTCTTCTGAAAAATCACAAGTTATCTGGACTGGATCACATGGACTGGAGGGATAGCCTCCACCTCCCCTCCCTAAAATGCACCTTTTTTTGTCTTGGATTTGGCTGAAAGTAGTCTACCAAATATCCCACTGGCTAATTCTATCAAGGCAAAAAAACAACAACTGCTGCCTGATTTCCTTTACTCTCATCCAGGCCATTCTCATTACAATCAAGCCAATATTCACCAATGTAACAACAATTTGGGTTGTCAGCGGCATGTTGTCAACACTGCAAGTTTAATCACAACAGAACCTACTAATTTACGCTAATGACTGGGATATTCATATAGCATTAATAATTTTTGCAAATAGAAGCGAGCAAACCAAAACACAGGTAATGCATTGCAAAATAGCTTTTGTTTATTTTGACCTCCTGCCACTTTACTTTAATTAGGGCCAAGTAAACACTTTATAATGAATAATTTATTGTACGCATGTAGCGTCACAAAATAGCTGCCCATCATTTCCAATGTGAAGTTATTCAGTGAAGTAGCCTGGCAAATCTTTTATATCATGACTCATTTTCTGTGCCTAATCACTGTTTAAGTTGGGCTGGTCAAGTGTTCAGCATATCGCTTTGCTTTTGTCCCTGTAAGAGTGTAGAAATACTTCTGGACGAATGTACAACTGAAGCACACCAGAAAACAAAGACATGGTCCTCAAAATGGAAAGTGGGACACTCCATAACATTTGAGGTCTTCTCTACAATGAATTCTTGACAACCAGGCCTATCTCAGAAATGTGTATCTGTGTAGATAAATGTTTCTTATTAGGTTAGCCATGCTAGATCACACCAAAGCCCATTTAGGTAGCATTATGCCAGCCAGATATCCCCAAATCTAACGAACATGGCATAAAACCAATGGCCATCATATCTCGCACTCTCCTATTGCAGCTGAAGTTCAAATTTCCCTCCTCTGGTTACTACTTATATAGCCCACCTTGCCTTCTAATCTGAAGTGTTCCGGAGTCATTCTCTTCCTGGTCGTGAATTGCATAATGAGGTGACATTGGGGGGAAAGGAGGAGCCTTGGAGCAACCAGGAAGAGGCTGCAGGCAGCTTGGAAGATTGCCTGCAGCCCTGAAAAGAAAGAAGTTTCGTTTCTCAAAAGGTAGGCGGTGCTATTTTCGGTATCTTGCTTTAGTTTCCCTATATTTTGAAGGGTACGATGTCGCAATCTACCTTTAGTATATTGATTGTTAAGGTTCAGTGTAGAGCGCTCACTTTGTTATTTTGAAGGGTGTCCCCAGTATCCACGCATAATTGAAACCACAGATACCGGATCCGCGAATGCCAGCACCTGACTGTATTTTAGGACACAAAGATGAGAAAAAGCAGCCTCATCAGGACATTAGTAGAGCTATTCTTAAATATGTTTTCTCTTTCTGCACAGTTTGTTTGCCCCCTCCCCAAGGAGGAAGTGTGCAGAAAAGAGGGTTATGTGTTTTTATGCCAAAGGCGCATTTTAATAAATTATAATTGCTTTAAAAGTGTACTGGGGAGGTGATATAGATGACAAAGTGTCAGCAGATGCAGCCACAGTCATCACCCATGCACCCCACCCACCAGCAATGGCAGACCTGGAGGGCCAAGGGGTGCAAAAGCCCTGGGCTCTGGGCAGGGTGGCCAGCGATGCCGGCTGTGTTACGATTTGGTTAGAATGGCACAGGCCTGGAATCTCTCTTACCTCTCTAGTCAATGTAATGGCACGAGGCCAGTAAGCTAAGTGCACCTGCGTGCAACTTCCCTGAGACTAATGAGTCCACCTGTGTGGGAAGGAGATGTGATCCTTCACACGTTCTCTATGGCGGCTCAGCCCAGAGCCCTGATTGGTGGGAAGTGCAGGAATCTGTATTTAAGCAGATGCAGTCCCTCAGTCCGATTGTGGGTCATAACCAGAGGAGGGGGAAACGCTGCCCGATTCTGCCAGATATTGCCATACTGTAAGAACTATCTGCTGTAAGCTGTTGTGCTGACTTTGCCTTGATGGAATGTAACTTTGACTGGGAACCAACTATGCGCAATCTTCAAATACAGTTTTATCTATGCCAAAGAACTGTGTCTGTGACTCCCTTCGCCGCAGCTGCAGAACAGCAACCGAAAGAGCTGTTCACTCTGCTGACCATGCCTGGCAATGTGCTTCAGGGGCTTAAGATGTGGGGTCCCAGCCGGCATGTTATTGGGTGCGTAACAGGCTGCCCCCCTGCCACCTGAGTAGGAGCAAAGCCACTCTGGGAAGCAGCTTTCACTGCGGAAACCACTTCCTTGAGCGACCAGCACGGCTACGAAGGGCCGCTGTCCCTCCAAGGGATGGGCAGCCCTCCATTACCGCACAAGGCCATGGGGGCGGGGGCGGCACCTGCAGGTGTGGGGCACCCCCAGAGGTATGCCCCCCAGTGATGAACCCCCCCCTGGATCGCCCCTGTCCACCAGTCCAACCAGACCACAATGAGCAATATGTAAAAGGGGTTTGTTTGTTTTTGCAGTTTTGGTTTTTTTCTTTCCAAAAATGAGAACTGCAGAAAGTGGTGTTATGTGTTTTTATTGTTATCACACACACACACACACCCCTCTAGCCCTTAGTCTAACTCGGAGCACAATCCAAACTCGGTGCTGGGTTTGCACAGCAGCCGCAGTGCCAGTGGAAGTGGTCTCAAGTGTGGCGTATATCACACTGTGACAGCGCAAGTAAAGCTGCCCCCGCTGCATTCAGAGCCCCCGGCCGCCACACAAGCAGGTAAGGTGCCAAGCAGGCAGTGTGGCATGGGAAGCATGGCAGAGAAGGAGTGTTTCTGAAGGTGGAATGGGGGGGTGGATCAAGCCTGGGACAGGGGCAGATCTCCGGAGGCCTTCTCCACTGTATCCTAGCCCCCTTCCTGGGCCAGGCAGCCTTACACAGAGATCCAAGTAGCTCCACAGGTAGAGATGTTTGAAAATAGTGTTATTTATTTTACTCAGAAGTAAGCCCATTGTGTTCAGTGAGGCTGTAATCCTCTCTTACTCACCAGAAACACACTTCACAGGGCAGGCTGTGGCGTTACTCTGGGTGACGGGGAAAATACACTGAGGAGATCTCCAGCCAGCTTCCAACTAGCACTATGTGCAATGCAGGCCTGGCTGCACCAGCACAAGTTAAGATCGGGCTGCCCATACTGTATAGGGCAGGGGGTGGCCAACCTTTCAGCTTTAGGGCTCCTGGACCTTTAACAATTGTGTACAGGCGAAAATTTCAGCAAGTCCAGCTTGTTACCCATGAGATGAAAAGCTGCACCTGCCGAAATTGCCTCTTCTACACCATTTTTAAAGGTTCAGGTGCCCTAAAGTTGAAAGGTTGGCCACACCTGGTGCATGCTGACTGGCAAAAACTCCTGGGGTCTTTCCCAACCATACTTGCAAATGGCCGGGATTACACCCAGGACCTTCTGCAACGCATGTGCACTTGTACTGAGCTAGGGCAGTGGCCCTCAAACTGGTGCAAAACAGGAAGAGGTGCATTTCCCCTTAAGGGGAGCGGCCAACAGCACCACAGCTATCGCGGCACCACAGGCACCCACAGGCTTTTGCCCTTTACTTACCTGGGGGTTGGGCTGGCCTTGGAGAGGGTTCAGGAGGTCCAGAGCCCCCTCTGCAGGCCTCCCTGATATATAAAATATTCCATTTTGAATTGGAGTGCACCTTTGCTCTTCAGCCTCCCAGACCTTCCTCAAGGCCAGCACAACCCTCCAAGTAAGGACAAAAGCCCCTGGGTACCTGCGGGGCCACAATTGCTTTGGCACCATCAAGACCCCCTTCCCTGCCCCAGTCCCCACCAAGAATTACAGCAGCCTTAACATTCAAGGAGGACTTAGATGACCACTGAACTACGGCCTTATCTCCTATTATATGTTCCCTTATATCCTCACCTGTTCCATTGCCTTGACACAGCAATTTGCTTATTTACCTAAACTACCTAGAACTTTTTATTGGGCCTCATTACCACTTGGACTCTGTGGTTGCCCTCATCTTTCTGCCTCATCTTTCTGAATCCTTAACAGCTTTTTAGCATACAGAAATTCAACAGGTGAATATGTCCATCACTGCATCTCCATGCTGGCAAACAATTCTCATTTTGAATTTTTGTCACACAGCCATTTCCATTTAACAAAATATCTACTTCTGTGAGAGATCAAAAAACCTCTCATTATTATACTTAATAAAGATATTCACCCTGCCAGTACTTTGATATTACAATTTATAAAAGAACAAATACAAACTTAAATTTACAGTTGCAATTATAGCTGCAATTTTATGCACTTACTTGTGAATAAATATGGGTATTCAGCCATTCTTACTACAGAGTAAACATGTGTAAGACTGCATTGCAAGGCTGCAATCCTAAATAGATCTAGTCATTAACATTGCATTAAAATCAGTGTTGCTTTTAGTAAATATGTTTAGTATCTAAAGTTTTGTATGTGAGACAGAACTTGTAGTCTCAAAATCTACTACTTCCCATTCACTGTATACACTAAAAGCTTACACTGCTGGCATCTTCAGCTAACCAACACTAACAAAATTATTCTTGATGCAAGCCACTTTCTAGCTTGCCTTAAGGTGAACTACACATCCCTTAAAATCCTGAGGATGATAGGGAAGATCACCCCTTGCCAGACTATTGGTCTGGCAACCTTTTGTTTCTTCATCCTTAATTCCAACTTCTCTTGCTCTTCACTGCCATCTTCTGGAAGAAGACGGTAACTTAAATACAGTAACATAAGGCATTTCTTGCTTTCTTCTTGCATGGATCAAGGGTGGGGAAGACGGTAGCTCAAGGTCTACAGGGAGATTACTGGATAGCTTGCAATAGATGAGGAAAAGGTTTCTGATGGAATACTTTTAACAATAGCAGAAACTCTCCCTCCCCCAGGTAGGCTGCTTGATTCTATGTAGATTTGTTCTTGTATATCCAAATCACCCCAGTTTATGGCTTATTGACTGAAGGTCATTGGCTCAAGGGGCAGAGCCATCTTTTTCCAACTGGCTCTACCTTCCTGAGCCTCTATTTTGCACCAGCTTCTGGTCTTTGCCATTCTAGAACAGTGGTTCCCGCCAGGACCCACTTTTTAGAATTGCAATCTGTCCAGGACCCACAAGTTATGTCATTAACCTGGAAGTGATGTTATGGCCGGAAGTGCCATCATTGTGATGCCAAAGCCTGCTGCTTTTCTTAGAATGCAGCAATAAGTTGGGTTATTTCTCAGTCATTTTCCAATAGCGAATGAATCAGAATGAGAAAAAGCCCATTTACAACCCTGACACAAGCAAAACAACCACACAGCCATCCCCTTTCCAGCATCCCATCTTCCCATATTTTCAATATGGCTGCTCTAGGTGCTTTGCAGTCCAGCTGGAATTGGCTTGCTACGCACAGTTTGAGAACAACCCTTCTAGAAAATAAATCTTGCAAGACTGAAGTCTGCAAAAGACAAACCATCTGCAATCCTGCCTTATTTGGTGTATATTTAAAATAGCTGGGCCAATTCACGAAAGCTGTTGTAGTTAACTATTGTAGTTGTGGCCAAGCATTCAGGAAGCAGCACAGCATGATATAGCTCAAGTTAAACACTTGTTAAACCCCATTGATTGATTTCAATTGACCACATGCGTCAATCTCTCCCACTGAAAGCAATGGAAATTAAAAGTGCCTGTCTTTTGCCAGATTGTGCCCCATGGTCCTGCAACATTCTCTAAAGCATTCTTGCACATTTGTGAAGCTATAAGGGGAAATGAATAAAGGTCAGGCATCCCTTATTCGAAGTGCTTGGGACCCAAAGTGTTTTGGGCATCTGATTTTTCCATATTTCAGAATACTTGCATATACCTAATGAGAGATTTGGGGAATGGGGCCCAGGCCTAAACACAAAATTCATTTATATTTCATGTACACATAACCTGAAGGTAATTTTATACAATATTTTTAATAATTTTGGGCAACCCGTCACATGAGGTCAGTTGTGGAATTTTCCATTTGTGGCATCATGTTGGCGCTCAAAAAAAAATTGCAGTTTTTGGAATACTTTGGATTTAAGAATTCTGGATAAGGGATGCTTAATCTGTATAATGTTTTGAAAGAGAACAGATATGGATAGTTTGAATTAAACGCGAACGAAGACCAATCATACAACATGAGCAACACTTCAGCTTCAATTCAATGACAACATATTTGTACATCATTGGACAAAGATACATACATGCAGTCTACGTCAGTACAAGACAAGCCACCAAACAGCGATTCTCTGTTTCCTACTACATGTTGGCCTTTCCCCATTTTTAATCCATTTCAACGAATAATAAATATTGTGTTGAAAACTGACATTGAAAGAATTGAATGATAAACATCAACAGATTCCCTGCTTTGGGAAGCTGAAAAGTTGTAGTATCAGGAAAGATGATTGAGAGCCCACCAATATAACCAGTGGTGGAATCTACCTGCGCTAACAACCGGAACGCAGGAAGTAGCTACCGGGACGCACGGTTGATTAGCAGTTCCTCCGCATGTCCTCGCTTCCCCCATGGTCCGCTGCCTGCCTGCCTGCCCGGCTGGGTGAAACCTCTGGCTGCGGGCATGCAGGGCACAGGCGCGGCCAGCCCCATTCGCATATTGCAGGGGCACGCGGCAGCGACGACTGCAGTAGGCGGAGCCAGCCCTACACGGAACAACCGGAATGGCGTTCTGGAGCGTCCTGGCTACATGACATCACTGAATATAACCAGTTTGGGGCTGAACCGTGAAGCTGGCGGTAAGCTCTTACCGCTAGCTCCAGATTGCTAACGTGCCATAAAGCACGTTCGCGGCATCACCAAAGGCCCTGCAATGCCTGCACTGGGCTTGCATCATGGCACAGAGCCTCAGTGTTGAGGAGCAGCTGCCACACCTCCAACCATGGTGTTATCACGGGCGGGCGAAGCAACTTTTGGGGAGAGCATGGGGAAGGCAGAACTGGCCTGGGTGTGGCCCTGGGAGGGGGGTAGGACTGGCGGCCACCCTCATTGCTGCATCCTGAACCCCCATGTCGGACTTGGAAGCCCAACAAAATAGCCGACTGAGACTTGAAAAGCCCCATTGCGGGGGCTAGGCATTCCCCAGGGGAAAGGGACAAACATCAGCTTCTTTCAAAGAGAAGTTGACTATTTTTGCCTATAGTGTCCAGTGCCTTCATTGTACCAAGTAGACTGGAGTTTCATCTGATTATTTGGCATTCCAAGGACTCTTATCCACCAGCATCTTAAACAGAGGGGAGAAGAGATGTTCACCGCTTTCTTTTTGCCAATATGGTCTCTTGCAGTGGAGAAGTCACAGCCACTCAATAGCCTCTAAAACCCTGGTTCCCAAACTTTGAGCCAGATAAACCAGTCAGGGGAGCTGCAGAATCCTTGCAGAAACCCTGCCACCCTGTATAATGCATAGGATTGCAGTCCTAATGGGGAGTTGTGGCCAACGGCCCAGTAGGTCAAGAGAGCCGCCAGTTAAAAAGGTGTAGGAATCACTGCCTGTAAGACAACAAACAAAACCTCTTGTCAAACAGGAATGGAATTAAATACTTTAAACACTTCAACTGACCCAGGTTGTGAAGAGGATGAAAGGCACTGAAGATCTTCCAGCTTTCTACTTTCCCCTAATTCTCCTTCAGAATTTTTGCCAGTTGAAAAGAAACTACTAGCGAGTTTTTCTGAAACCACTAAGATGAGCTGACATCTGCAGCTGTATTTTTCTGTTAACCGAAAAGACATATGAAATAACATTTCTCTTCAGAAATCCCCTGTAGGTTTCCTCCCACAAATGCCTTGCTTACCTCTAGAGTTTCCTCCTCGGCTCCTGCTCAGCTGGCTGAGGCATATGAAAGGTGGCAAAGAACACCTTGGAACAGGAAGCAGCATTAATGGTTTTTTGCTCTTATTTCATGGCAGCTGCTGGTTATACTCAGGTCTGCACTGTAAGATATTCTGGACTGCTTGTCATTTACCATCCACCCAGTTCGGCCTGGCTTTGCTGTTTTGTTTGTTTTAAACCTTGTTTTAAATCTTGCTTTTACACATTTTTTTTTAAAAAAAATGCAGGCAAAATCCAAGCCAAGAAGAATACTGTAGTCTAATACTCTTAAAAAAAAATATCTAACAGCCCAACCCTAACCACCTTTTCTGGGCAGATAAAACCACACTGCAGCCCCAAGGTAAGGAAATCCTATGCTAATGGCCCCCACCATAGGATGCAGCGCATGCCCCATTGGCACAGCTGCATCAGCACTGGCGAGTTAGTTAGCATTGGGCCTCCAGATTCACAAGCCCAGTAAATGTATAATTATCCATAGCAAGGTTGTTTTGTGTCTCTTCCTTAGGGCTACATGCTATCTGACGGGTGTGGTGACTGTCCCGTAGCCGGCACCCATCTTGAAACCTCCCTTACAAGGGCCGCAATCCAACAGAGAATTATACACACTTAGGCCGCAATCCTGTCCAGCTCAGGAACAGTGGCTCTAAAGGGCCGCCGCTGTATCCTGTGCGGGGTACAATCAGGCTGGAGGTCTCCTTGGGGGGGAGGGGACAGCTATCCCAAGTAACACCCCAGCCGGCTGCACTGGGCTTCTTGAGTCCACGCTATCTATTCCGTGGAGCAGACTCGACAAGCCTTGTGTTGAGATTCTGAGCCCAGGATAGGATTTGGTGGAGGCCAACACCAGTTCTGCCCCCTCCCAGGCCTGCCTCTCTCCTGTTCTGCTCTTTCCCCTGCCCTTCCGCCACCTTCCCCATGGCCCAGCACCACTTGGGGCTTACCTTCACTCTGCCAACAGCCGGGGATCGATCTCCAGTGCCAACAGAGCGGTGCAGGCCTCTCCACTGGTACAGTTTACTTCCAAGGTGGCACAAAAATGCCTTACATCTGCCAGCTGTACAGCTGCAGTACTAGTGGTAGAGTCCCATAGGAGTGGCCTGCTCAGCCCTTTTAATCTTGCTGTTGACTTGTGGCCTTGATGCTGAAAGCTATTGTTGTACTTATTTTTAAACATGCACCTGCTACAAAAACACATCCCTGCCTTTTTATTACTTTGCACTTGCTCTTCCCCAATGCATGGGGGTTTTCCTTGATTTGTCATCACAACTTTTTAACGCAGGTTTCTAGAGGCTTTCAGTTATGTTTTAGGCAGTGGTGTCATCCAGGGGGAACGTGCCGGAACGGCCGTTCTTGAACCTGATTCGGGATAGCTCCGCCCACCCGCTGCCATTCGTCGCCGCCTCCGTGATGGACGTGGCGCTGCGATGCACCCCTGGCCTAGGAGAGGGCGCCTGCTCGCTGGGGGGACGGGTGGGGGGCACGCCAGGTGCCCGAGCGAGCGGCGGTGGGGCGCGTCCACCGGGGCAGCCTGCGCAGTGGGCGGGAAGGCGGCGGAACCGATGGGACAGGCTGCCAATCAGAGGTGAGTCCTGGTCACCGTTCCGGTTCCTGGATCAGTTAGATCCCACCGCTGGATTTAGGGCAGGGGTGGCCATCCTTTCAACGTTAGGTTTCCTGGACCTTTAACAATTGTGTAGAGTTGGAATTTCAGCAGGTGCAGTTTGTCTTCTCACAGCAGACAAGCTGCACCTGCTGCAACCCCCTCTTCTACACAATTGTTAAAGGTCCAGGAACCCTAACGTCGGAAGGAGGGCCACCCCTGATTTAGGGTAAATCGGACTTTCATATACATACCCATGGTTATTTGTACTTAAAAGATATGTTACTAGTGAAATGAGTAAGAGTTTTTCTTTATGAATTAAAATGTATTAAATTTCAGCCTTTACTTGCTTTCTTACATGTGGGCCTCAGAAGTAAGAAAACTACTTTTCTTACTTTTTAAAAAAAAAAATCACCAGCTGTCTTCCTCCGAGATGGTTCAACTTCTGTCACATCATCATTCGGACCCTGGCTACACATTACATTTGCTGTGTGAAAAAGGGACAAACTGAGATTTCTGAATGAAGAGTCCTTCCCAACAACTGAGGAGTCCTAGGAAGGGCTCCATTCAGAATAGCCTTCTGAAATTATTCAGGGAGACAGAGAGTGTTTTTGTGTGTGTTCTGAGACTGACAGACTTTCATCTCTCAGCTTGCTCAGCTAATTTCCCCAAGCAGTTGAAAAGGTGCAGAAGGTGTGGACTGATGGTTGAGCTGCTGGTACTGCCTGAGGCTAAGCAGGAAAATCTGTGGTTTGCTTTTGGATGGTAGTCGCTGTGGAGCTGATTAGCAAGTGAGAGTTGGGGTGTGTGTGTGAGAAGGTGTCCTGGCCAGATGTCCAGGCTTGACTTGCGATTGCCTGCTGAGGCTTGATGGGATGCAGCCAAAAGGAGAGAACCACACTGGGAAGGCGGCATCTGGGCTTGAGGATTGGCGGATCACAAGAATACTGTAGATTTGTAAAAACCCCACTGAAAATATGGTGGTTTCAGGGGCGGACCTAGTCAAAATGGCACCCCGGGCACCCAATAGATGTGCGCCCCCAACGGAGCCCAAGTCTACCCACCAGAAGCAGCCCCGGGTAGACCTGGGCTCCATGGAGCCCAGGTCTACCCATTGGGACCAGCCATGGGTAGACCTGGGCTCCCTAGAGGTAGCCCAGGTCTACCCATTAGAAACGGCCGCAGGTAGACCTGGGCTCCCCTCGAGGGAGCCCAGGTCTACTCGTGGCTGGTCCCAATGGGTAGACCTGGACTCCAGAGCCCAGGTCTACCTGCACAATGTTGCAGGGGCCACTGGCACCCCCCTAGATGGCCCCAAGACGGCGCCCAGGGCTCATGCCCCCCTGCCCCCCTAGATCCGCCACTGGGTGGTTTAGACTAGCCAGCTCATGTAAGCCACCTTGGGCATTTGCTTTGGCATGGGAAAGGTGGGGTGTAAATTCTTCAAAAAAAAAAAAAGGCAGGGAAAATTAGGTGAGCAAGATAATAAGAAGTTAACGCCCATCAGCGAGCAGCATTTTCTCCTCTCTTGTTTAGAACTCATAGTTAAAAGACCACCCAAGCTTCCTTGAAGACTGTCTGAAGGAAGCCTTCAGAAATTTCAGGAGTCAAAACCCAGCTATCTTTGACATGGTGCATGTAATGTGCAGCCAGGTTCGTGGCTTTTTAACCATTTCTTTCTTTTCCTCCCAACAAGAGTGGCATTCCAAACTTCTGAGGAATGCGATTCAGTTTCACATGCCCTTCATATTGAGTTATGCAAAGCAGATGGATTAAATCTCCTGAGCTAATTGTTACCACTGCTTGCTGTAGCTCTCGCCGTATGCATCTACAATAAAGCAGGCAACAGATCAATACTTAATAATTAGGATTTCCATTATCCATTATTGCACTGGGTATTGCCTGGTGTAGAGTGTATATGTCTCTGCTATGTTATTCAGTACAGGCATCCTTATGTGCTAGTCAAAGATATCTGAATACTGTTTTTAAAGATTTGGGGCCTCCCTCCCCCCCCCCAACACACACACACACACACACACACACACACACACACACACACACACACA
>JAJKFI010000172.1:460837-531354 GCA_029204185.1 Lerista edwardsae | reverse complement strand
ACACACACACACACACACACACACACACACACACACACACACACACAATCTATTTATTAGGATTACTTATGGACACATCTTCTTATATTTCCTGCATTTAATAAACAAACACTTCAACACCAGACCTGCGGATAATAAAGGCTGCTGTTTCTCTATACTTTTGTCACAAATACTGGAATGTACACAACATGATCAAAGAGTACCAGAGATCAGAAATGAGTTGTGGTAGCACTGACATTTCCATTTCACACGGGTTCTGAACACTGAAGTTCACCATTCTAAATGCAGACCTATTGCCAAATCAAATTTGGGACACATATAAAGTGAGGACATTGTTAGGCACCTACAGTTGTGGTATCCTGCTTGTGGTGGTATCCTGCACGCCAGGCCAGGAAGGGCAATAACCATAATGGACAGATGGAGGCCTGGCTTTTCCCACATGTGTGGGCCATGCCAGGCTTTTTATGGAGACTGGGGGACGGCATCAAGGAAGAGACAATCCAACTCTGCCCCTGGGAGGACTGAGACAAGGGGGCTGGTGAATCCCCTCCCTTCTTCAACCCCACTTAGAATCCCCTCCCTTCTTCAACCTGATGGGCTGGGCCAAAGAGAGACCGCAACAGCCCTGAGGAAAACACAGGTTCAACCCTAACATTGGACAATCAGGAAGGATTCTAATGCAGCCTTCTTCTTGATGTGTCACTTCTCTATGTACAGTAGTCTGGATTTTTCACTGTGGGAGAGGTGGGGGAAATCGAAAAGGCAAAAGACCTGCAGTCTGCATTCATGCTGCCCTGGAACAATTTTATTAGTTTGCCTGCGGCTTGTGGGGACCATGTTCTGTCGACTCTCGCTACTGCTTATGGAAAAACAGACAGACTTCTGTCCCACTGCCAATCCAGTCCAGCAGCAACTCTGTAGAAAGTCATATCAAAAATTACAGCCAAAAAGTAGGTTGCCCATCCTCTGTCACTCACAAATACCTGAAGGAACTGTGACAGGAAACGAGAAATACGCCTGTACTCTACAGTAGGGGTTTCAAAGACATCCTATCCTCAGGGACTCTTTCCACATCAATTTGTCTCTGCCAAGGAACCTCCGAGCATTAGCTGTGGGATTTTCAGACACTGCAGAGGACTCGGGAGTACACATTGGGGCACACAGGCAGCGGCCTGGCAGCTCTAACTGCCATATCACAAAAATTGCAAACACACCCTAAGCAGGGCTCACTCTTTTCTGTAGCAGGGGAAGAGCAGAAATGGCAGGCAAGCTACTTCTGAGGAGACCTCCCAAGGATTGGTCTGTTAATGCTGCTTTTTCCATGCCCTCAGGGCAAGCAACAGCCAATGCTGGGGCCCTACTGTCTCATTCTTCCCTGTGTAAAGTGCTTTGTGGAAAAGCAATTGTTAAACGTTGTTAATAATAATAATATGCAATAATTCTATGCTAAAGGAAAATCTACTCAGCTAGTTTTGGTTGGTTTGCTTGCAACTGGAGGCAAAGCTCCATGTTCAACCAACCAGGGTGGCCTCCGGCAAAGTTACACAGTGATTTTATCAGCCAGTTCTAGAACTGCTAAACACATGGCCACAAACCCTCTTTCACATTGGGCTTTCTCTCATTTACTAAACTTTGCAGTAGGCCTTCCTTTTTTCATATCAAAACACCCAGCTCCAAGGGCTCTCTCTCTCTCTCTCTCTCTCTCTCTCTCTCTCTCTCTCTCTCTCTCTCTCTCTCTCTCTCTCTCTTTTCTTTCAAAAAGCTCCAGTAATTTAAGAAAAAAACACACCCCAAACATAAAAAGGTAAAGGTTTCCCCACGACCGAATGGTCTAGTCGTGACCGACTGTAGGGGGCGGTGCTCATCTCCGTTTCAAAAACTGTAGAGCCGGCGTTTTGTCCGAGGACAAGCTTCCGTGGTCATGTGGCCGGCATGACTCTACGCCATAGCGTGCGGAACACTGTTCCCTTCCCACCAAAGTCGTCCCTATTTATCTACTTGCATTTAGATGCTTTCGAACTGCTATGTTGGCAGAAGCTGGGACAAGCAACGGGAGCTCACTCCGTCACGCAGTCTTGAACTCCCAACCTTCCGGTCGGAAAGCCCAGCAACAGCGAATTAACCCACTGTGCCACCACGTCCCTCTTACCCTGTCCAAACATCCCTCTTACCCTGTCTTACACGTCCAAACTTTCCCCGCTTAAAATGAATGGTAGAATAGCAGCAAAGAAGAACCAACTTATCAAAAAGAAGTGCCAGTAGTTGCAGTTCAACAACCTTCCATTTGAAGGGCTGTTGCTACTAAACCCTGTCCTTGAGCACCAGGATACCTCACAGAGCTAAGCCCTGCCTACCCATTTATCATGCTACTCCCCCTTCTTTTCAGATGGCTCACTGGGATTAAAGTTTCTCTAAATAGAGTTGACAGGAACCGTCATTACCCTTCAAAAGATTCTCTGGAACACCTGATTATTGTTTATTATTGAACTAGTTTAGAACCAGCTGTCAGTCTTCATATTTAGGGCTATCTTCATATGTAGGGTTGCGAACCCCCCAGGAATTGCCTGAAACATCTAGGAATCAGCAGTGATCTCCACATAAATCCTGAATAAGCAATATTGGAGATTTTAATAGAGCCTCCTTGATGGACAGTCCAGTCCTACCCAGTTTGGGGCTGTTGGGGGCAGAGCTATAGGACTGTAGAAGAATCTTCTGCCAATGAGGCATGCTGTGTTCAATGGGCTGCCATTTTGGGAGCACAAGAGATGGCAGCGCTCCCACTCTGCTGCCAGACCCTGCCCACCTGCCAGACCAGGTAAGGTGGTAGAGGAGTGGGCACGAAGGGGACAAAATAGGACAGGGAAGGAAGAGGGACAGGAGATGGGAAGGTGACAGGATGGGGTGGATCTGGTAGCAATGGCATGCACCAGAATCCTGGTTTTCCCTCTTTTTCAAGCCTTGCTGCCCCTTTCTCCTCCTCTGAAATAATAAAACATTATATACATTATATTAAAAATGCTTTATTTTGGTTTTGGTAGTAATGAGGAGGAGTAAAGAACGATGCAAGCACTAAAGCTCTGCCCACAAACTTACTGAGCAACTCCTTTGGCTTCAGAGATTTCAGCAGACACTGTGTGTACATTTCCATGCATAACCCGGCAACCATAAGGGCTAGAAACCTGCTTAAAAAAAGAAAAACCGAGATTCTCTGCAAGCTGAATTCTGTGCCCAAAAGCATATTCTGTGCCTTTTTGGTGCCCGTGCAAAATCATGAGATACAAATAGCCCCCAAATACAAAACCTACGTTTTGAGGTAGCCAGCTTCACAGAGGATATCCGCGAGGGAAACTATTCCCATCAGTTTTCATTTCCTTACACACAACTTTCTACGGGCAGCAGGGACAGTGTTCCTTGTTGGTGGCAGGTACAGAGGCATGGGGCACAGTGTGCAGGGGATGTGCAGCTCTTGGGAACTCAAGACAGCTCCCCCTCTGACAGGTAACTGATTGGATTAAGAGGCCTGCCTGACAGCATGTCTGTTCAGCCACGCCGGCTAATCAACCTCCCTATCCTGCCTGCTAATAAATCTTGCACTGGGGACCATTCCGCTTGATGATCTCTCCTTGGGGAGTTTTTAAGGCTTCTCTCCGAGAAAACTACTCTGAGTCTATTAAAAATTGGAGCCGTGCAGTTGTCAGGTAGTCCCAGGGAGTCACGGGAGGTGCCCATCACCCAGGTGGAGGTACCTATTACATATTCAAGCAACAACAGTGTGGGAGAAAAGAATGGGGCTCTCTTGGAGGGAGCAGAAATTGCGATCTATTTGACAGAACATACACCAACATTTTTTATAGCACCAAGCCTGTCACGTTAGGAAGAAAATATATATAATAGTGCACTCATGACATGATGGATCCCAAGGCAGCAAATGTGCCAGGCCTGTTTACGGAAAGGATTAGGCAAAATGTAATTGTTCCTTGGCTCAAAGATACAAAAGCATCTCAGCGCCTGCTTACGTTTCCCTAGCCAGCCAGTTTTAAACAGCCAAGAGCAAGCTGTTTCTTGACCCTCCAGATATAGTCTGTTGGCCTAATAATTCAGCGATATGAGTATTTGACTTGATTTGCTTTGAGAAGGAGGAAGGGAAAGAGACTCTTTCTTGTAATACATTTTGTGGCTCCTGAAGGACACACCATATGAATAAATTAGAAAGCAGCATTTGTTGGATCTATAATATCTGTACAGAAGATGTATAAATAAATTAAAGTTTTAATTATTTTACTGGATTGGCCATTGGAGAATGAGATAGGAGGGTGCCTAAAGACAAGCCAAATGTAACCAGGCAATCAGAGAGAGATGCTTCCATCTCCGTTTAACTGCTATGGATTTATTCTTTTCCGTTGGCACAAAAGCATTAAAAACCAATTTACTTTGTTGCTTAATATAAAAAAAAGTTAATGCATTTTAGTTCATTGACAGCTGCCTCTCAGATGCTATGGTGGGATTGCAACTCTTATTTCCAAAGGGCCTTTTGAAACGCCAGGTGGGGTTTCTTTACTCTTTCTTTTTTATTTTATTTTTTAACAAGTGATAGATCAAAAGCTGCTCACAATGCACATTTTAAGTATACTGTACAGGGAAGTGCTCCAAACAAGATATTCATCTCACCATCATTTAGGAAACGATAAGCACTAAGGATAACATCCTAAATGCAATTAATAGATAAGTGGTTCTCAAACATTTTGGACCAAGACCCACTTTTTAGAATGACATAATCTGGGGGCCCACCAGAAGTGATGTCATTAACACGGAAGTTGTGTCATAGCCAGAAGTGATATCATCAAGCAGGAAGTGCCTTCATTGTGACATAATGACACCCCTGGAACATAAACTGTCATTCTTGGACTGCAGCAAATGCACGACCATGAAACATCCCTGACAGAAAGCAAGATTAGGACAAACTATTATGGAAAAGCACTGAACTAAAAATAAAATTTAAAAAACCCTCATTTGAAAAGTCATAAGAACATAAGAACATAAGAAGAGTCCCACTGGATCAGGCCAAAGGCCCATCTAGTCCAGCTTCCTGTATCTCACAGTGGCCCACCAGGTGCCTAAGGGAGTTCTGTAGACAACAAGATGCTTGCATCCTGTTGCCACTCCCTTGCACCTGGCATTCTGAAGTAGCCTACTATTAATGTAAGGAGGTTGCCCAACCCATCATGGCCTATAGCCCACGATGGACTTTTCCTCCAGAAATCCATCCAGTCCCCTTTTAAAGGCATCTAGGCCAGATGCCATCACCACCTCCTGTGGCAAGGAGTTCCATAGCTTAATTACCCTCTGGGTAAAAAAGTATTTCCTTTTATCTGTTTTAGCTCTCCCAACACTCAATTTCAGTGGATGCCCCCTGGTTCTGGTATTGTGAGAGAGCGAAAAGAACATCCCTCTATTGACTCTATCCCTCCCGTGCATAATTTTGTATGTCTCAATCATGTCCCCCCTCAGGCGCCTTTTTTCCAGACTGAAGAGCCCCAAACGCTGCAGTCTTTCTTCATAAGGGAGGTGCCCCAGCCTCATAATCATTTTTGTCGCTCTCTTCTGCACCTTTTCCAGCTCCAGTATGTCCTTTTTCAGATGTGGTGACCAGAACTGTACGCAATACTCTAGATGTGGCCTTACCATTGATTTGTACAATGGTATAATAATTTTGGCTGTTTTATTCTCAAACACCTTTTTTAATGACCCCAAGCATGGAATTGGCCTTCTTAATTGCTGCCGCATACTGGGTCGACACTTTCATTGAGTTGTCCACCAGCACCCCAAGATCTCTCTCCTGAGCTGTCACAGATAGCTCAAAATCCATTAGCCTATAGGTGAAGTTTTGGTTTTTTGCCCCAATGTGCATCACTTGACACTTGTCTACATTGAAACGCATCTGCCATTTTGCTGCCCATTCCCCCAACTTGGAGAGGTCCTTCTGGAGCTCTTCACAATCCTTTCTGGTTTTCACTACACAGAAAAGTTTTGTGTCATCCGCAGACTTGGCCACCTCGCTGCTTATCCCTGTCTCCAGGTCATTTATGTACAAGTTGAAAAGCATCAGCCCCAAGACAGATCCTTGGAGCACTCCACTTTTCACCTCTCTCCATTGTGAAAATTTCCCATTCCCACTCTCTGTTTCCTGGCCCTCAACCAATTCTGAATCCATCAGAGGACCTGCCCTCTTATTCCCTGACTGTGAAGTTTCCTCAGCAGCCTTTGGTGGGGAACTGTGTCGAACGCCTTCTGAAAATCCAGATATATGATATCCACAGGTTCACCCACACCCACGTGCCTGTTGACCTTTTCAAAGAATTCTAAAAGGTTTGTGATGCAAGACTTACCCTTACAGAAGCCATGCTGACTTTCTTTCAGCAACACTTGTTCCTCTACGTGTTTTAGGATTTTATCTTTGATGAGGCTTTCCATCATCTTAACTGGAACAGATCTTAGACTGACTAGCCTGTAGTTTCCAGGGTCCCCCCTTCTCCATTTTTTAAAGATTGGTGTGACAAATGGTTAAAGGAATAGCTCACAAAAGGAATATAGCAAGGTCTGCAGCTTTCAAGAAGGCTGCTCCCAGCTTTCCACGGCCCACCTCATATCAGGTTGCAACCCACAATTTGAGAACCACTGTACTAGGGAATAACCTCCATTGAACACAGTGTGACTTACTTCCAAGTACATTCTATTCTGCAATCAGTATGTATAGTGGCTGCAGTCCTAAACACACACACATCTTTGGACTGGAACTTGTTGGCTCTTGTCTCACATTTTTAACCACTGCACTTCTCTACAGTATCACATAAATAGGCCTTCTATGATACCTCAAGTGAAGGAAAAACAGACATTCATTGATTTTAAAATTCATACTTTTAACTTATCTGCAATATCCGAGGTGACGTATAACAAAAATAATGGAAACATTACAATAATGATCATGATCATAATCATGACAGCAAATGTTTCAATTGTTACAAATTGTTTAAAACCAGAATACAACTATTATTAGCTAAAAGCATTAAGGTAGACCAAGTTTCTATGTATACGTTGTCACTTTCCCCCCCATAATAGCAGTAAGGAATACTTAGGCATTTTCATATGGAGTTCATTCAATTGCCTTATAAAAAAGACCCTGCCCAGGCCTAAGGCTTGTCTTATTTCTTGTGTTTCAGAATTAATGATTTTTGGGAGTTATAATACTAAGCCAGAAGCTTGCAAAACAAACTGGGAAGCTTTTCTGCCTTAGTTTGGGGCCCTGCCACTGTAAATTACTGGGCTGATGGAAAGGGGAATTCAGCCTTTAGCAGAGTGGTCCGGCTGGTCCTGCACAAAAAACCAAAAAAACCACACAGCCCTCCAGAGGTCCCAGACAGACAGATTGACCCCAAGCACCAAGAGTTAGAATGACCCAAGAATCACTCCCAGGGCAGTGGAAGGAAGGAAGAAATGGTCATACAAAAGAACGTAGGAAGGTGTATTTCCCTGCCCAAGGTTTACACTCTCATTAACAAAAATTAAAAGGAGAAGAGAGAAACGGAGAAGGCTAGTAATATAGTGGGCCCAGCCTGTGGCTGGAGGGCTTCAGAGACCACCTGGGCCAAAAGACTCTTCCAATTTGGGCCAGGGACTTCTGACTGCGGTTGGAGGTGTTCTGAGGCACGGGGAGGTCATGCTCAGCCTCCTCATGCGTCCAGTGGTGGATCTAGGGGGGCAGAGGGAGCAAGAGCCCTGGGCGCCATCTTGGGGCCATCTAGGGGGGCGCCAATGGCCAGGTCTACCCATTGGGAACAGCCGCGAGTAGACCTGGGCTCCCTCGAAGGGAGCCCAAGTCTACCCGTGGCCGTTTCTAATGGGTAGACCTGGGCTCCCTTGAGGGGAGCCCAAGTCTACCTGTGGCTGGTCCCAATGGGTAGACCTGGGCTCCCATGGGGGCGCACTTCTATTGGGTGCCCCGGGCGCCATTTTGACTAGGTCCGCCCCTGCATGCGTCAGAAAGCTTCCTGGGCACAACTGGAAGGCACTTCTGGTTTGTGCTGGCGAACTGAAAGTCCCTTCCAGTCACATCTAGGAGGCTTCTGAGGCTGCCTCGAGGCCATGCACAGCCTCCAGAAGGCCACACGTGGCCCCCAGGTAAGTACAGCTGGCCCTTAATATCGGCAGGTTCAACAACCATGAACTTGAGCATCAGTGGCTGCCAAACCCCCACACCGCCACAGAGGGCCTGCCTGCACCCTCTGAACCTGACCAGCACTCAGCTCTGGTCAGGTCTGGAGGCATACTGAAGCCCTCAGAGACCATGTCCATCTGTCCATAGCCTCTGCAGGCTTCAGAATGACGGAGACAAAAACTGGCGACTTCTGTAGCCTTCAGAAACGCTCAACTTCTGGTTTTCACAGAAAATGAAAGTTGCCGGCTTTCTGCTCCAGATTTCATTCTGAAGCCTGCAAAGGCCGCAGGCAGACGCGCATGGCCTCTGCAGGATTCAGAATGCCTCTGTACCCAACTGGAGCTGAGTTCTGGTCATGTTCAGAGAGTGGGGGAAAATTGTGAACTTATTCATCAGCAGTTTTCCATATCCACAGAGGTGCCTGAAATGAATAATATATGTGGATATTATTCTTTGCAGTGCCACCGTCCACCCCATGCAATTTCCTTATCTGAGAAACTTGGTATCTGCATGGAGGCGGTTCTAGAACACCAAGGGCCCACTGTATAATAAGTAAATTAAACAAATGAACGTTGAAATGTTTCTTGAAGGCCAAGAGGGAATGGACTCAGATATCAACAAGCACAGGTTTCCAAGTGTGCAGAGATAAACATGCACTGAGGGAAAACATACACTGAGATCAGACAGAGAAATGGCAGGCAACAAACAAACTGGGGCACAAACCTAAACTGATTTAGGCCAGCATAAGCTAAGCCAGCAAAGTTTGGCTGGCACAAGGGACAGCATAAAGTTAGCGATGGGATTCACAGATTGACAAGGGGAACGCTGGGCAGGACTAACGCGGGGCTTCCGCGTGATTGGCTGCCCGTTCGCAGCGTTCCGCAGCTGTCCTGGCCTGGGGGGGGGCTGCCCCTGGTTAGCACGCCCCACCGCTGCTTGCCCAGGCATCCGGTGCAACCTTCACCTGTCCCCCGCGGCGAGCGGGAGCCCCCCCCCGAGGCCAGGACAGCTGCGGAACGCTGCAGACAGGCTGCCACTCAAGCGGAAGTCCCGCCTAAGTCCTGCCCAGAGTTCCCCTTGTCAATTTGTGAATCCCATTGCTGCATAAAGTATATTTGGACTACTCTCGGAGTCAGAGAGGCCAATCCACAGACGTGCGCCATCCTCCCTGACTCCGAGAGTAGCTCAAACATGCTTTATGGGGGTCCTTGTGCTGGCCAAACTTTGCTGTCTTAGCTTATGCCAGCCTAACTCCAGTTTAGGATTACGCTCTGAGGGATGACGAGATTGCGGGTGCAATCCTAACCTGGAATTAGGCCTGCACAGTTAGGTCAGCAAACTTTGGCTGGCAGGAGGAACACTGTAAAGTATGTTTGGACCACTCTCAGACTCAAAGAGGCCAGGACACAGACATGCGCCATCCTCCCTGACACTGCGAGTGGTCCAAACGCACTTTACAGGGGCTGTTGTGCTGGCCAAACTTTGCTGACCTAACTGTGCCGGCCTAACTCCAGATTAGGATTGCACACTAAGAAGGAAAAAAAGCAATGTGTTTTTGGATTGGGCTGTTAAAATTCAGTGGGATTCTACTTCCAGGTAAGCAGTGGCATTCCTATGGGGTCCCTAACTCTGTCCCTCCCTTTCACGTCCAGGGCCATTAGTGGGGCTTTGGGGCTTTGCTCTCTGAGCCACTAATGGCTCTGGAGGTGAAGGAGAGGGACTGCATTACACAGGAGGGCCTCCTGCATAATGTAGTGTGCCCCCCATAGGAACACCACTGCAGGAGGGTATAGGATTTCATATGTGGGTATATCGTTCTGCTTTGCTTTCACTTTTCACATTTCATTTTTTAACATCTGACATTGAACGTGAAAAGGGTAAAGCGAACGACGAAGTGGAAGCAACAAGTAATGTGATCCAATTTATGGGCTGAACAAGACAGACGGACCTAAGGAGAGAGACCAGGCAAAGCAATGAGGTGGAATGGCATTGCCCAGCAACAGACTCAATACAACATTCCTACAAATGGGAGCTGATCTGCCAGCAAGCTGTGACCACGTACGCCAGTAACAGGATCACATATTGTAATTTGAAGCCTCACTGAGGTCTGTGAAATCAATTTTCAATGCCACTATTAAAAGCTACACTTCGCAATCTTTAGTTCTTCTGGGAGAGCCCATTTCCACACTGTGCTTCAGTGTGCACGTCTTGTCGGCGAGAGTGATAGCGGGGCGGGAGTTCTACTAGCTGTGAAATAACAATGCATCGTTGGAGCCAGGCCTAAATCATGGGCAAAGGTACCCAAATCCAGACTTGGAGGGCGGTTTACTTATCTCAGGGACAAGGTCTGCAACACAGCAGGCAGAAGGTAATGCTCTGATGATCAGGCCAGGCCAGCCGCCTATTCTTTATACCAGACCTCATCAATCCAGCTTTATTATAACACTTGCCAGCTACAGGGCAACATAACAACATGTTGGGGAGGGGGATGTCCAGGGATAGCTTTGGCCAGTGTGGGCAACCCTAGATATTTATTTAACTGGACAATACACTGCCCTGCAGTTGAGTGTCCTCTTGTTTTTAAATTAGGGGGAGGAGGAAGAACAGTTGTTAATCATCACTCTAGCATGGTGTCTTTTCCAGTGGCAGTTGCTGATGTTTCTTTTGCATTATTTTTTAGACTAGTGGCTCTCAGCCTGGGGATTGGGACCCCATGGAGGGGGGTCGTGAGCTGATGTTCAGGGGGGTCATGGAGACTACCTGCCACTTACTACCAAAGATGCATGTGTGCAACATTTTAAAATTTGCATTTTGGCAACATTTTCTGGGACCCTCCAAATGCTTTTGGAAAAATGGCAAAGGGTTTCCAATTACCTGAAAACAACTGCTATATTTGGTAACCTATGGTAGTCTACATCCTTTTTTTTACAGACACAATGATGTCACCTCCTGCTTAATGACATCACTTCTGGTCTTAGGGGGTCCTGACCAGCGGTGTTATGCTGCTGGAACGCTGGGCGGAACATCCGGGTGATCGACAGCCCACCTGTTGCGTTCCTCAGCGTTACGCCGTTTGTGTAACGTATGCAAGCAGCGTAATTGGTTACGCAAACGGTGTAACGCTGCAGAATGCGACGGGCGGGCTGTCGATCACCCGGATGTCCCGCCCAGCGTTCCAGCAGCATAACACCGCTGGTCCTGACAAGTTGGTGTGCCTAAAAAGTGGGAAAGGTTGGAAACCATTGTTTTAGACTATGAGCCCTTTCAGGATAGAGACCTATTTATTTAGCTATGCAGATATGAACTACCTTACGTTTTGTTGATAAAGCAGTGTATATGAGTGCAACATGGCCTGAAGGACTCCACTGGATGAACATTATGTTCATGTTCAATTAGTTTGAACTGAGCCCATACAATATTACTTTGTTAAAGTAATAAAGTACTTTATTTATTAAAAGTACTTTAACTTTGTTAAAGTAATGTTACTTTCGGTTCACACTGAAGGTGAAGTAGGGAGTATATACTACTACTGTTCCCCAATTTTGTATGTGATTACTGTCACAAACAGACCACACAAACCATTCCTAAGGTTCCCTCTTTCTTCTGTAGAAAGGGCTACTTCCTGTATAAAAACAAGTCATTTCCTTACACCACTGGTTCCCAAACTGTGGGTCGGGACTCACCAACAGGTTGTGAGCCAATTTCATGTGGGTCGCAAAGCACCTTGGGGCAGCCGTATTGAAAATATGAGAAGACGGGGTGCTGGAAAGGGGGAAGGCTGTGTGGTTATTTTGCTTGTGTCAAGATTGTAATGGTATGGGCTTTTTTAAATTTCTGCTTCACTTAGCTATTGGAACATGGCTGAGAAAGAATCCAACTTTTTGCCACGTTCTTAGGAAAGCAACAAGCTCTGGTGTCACAATGACAGCATTTCTAGCCATGACATCAGTTCCGATGGGCCCCAGACAGATTGTCATTCTAAAACATGGGTCTCAGTGCTAAAAAGTTTTGAAAACCATGGCTTTACACAATTCTCTGTGTGAGGAAGGTATTACTCCCATATGTTCTCATTGCCTACTGAAACCAAAGCTGCGTTACTTGGAACTGAACTGAACACGTATTATTCCCCTGTTATTCTTACCTTCATCTTCCTCCATGGAAGGAATTACTCCATGTGGCCTCCAGATTTAATTTTAGACTGCTGCCAACCCAGCCAGGAAGGTGACTTTTTGATTTTAACTCTGTGAGGCACCTTGCACACATATGGCATCGAATCAGTCAACCAACCAATGTACGTAAAGGGCTTTTAATCATTGTCATAGCAAAGTACACTATACCCTAAAAAGGTAGAGATTTTCCCATGACCGAATGGTCTAGTCGTGACCGACTGTAGGGGGCGGTGCTCATCTCCATTTCAAAGCCTGTAGAGCCGGCGTTTTGTCCGAGGACAAGCTTCCGTGGTCATGTGGCCGGCATGACTCTATGCCGTAGTGCACGGAACGCCGTTCCCTTCCCACTGAAGTGGTCCCTATTTATCTACTTGCATTTAGGTGCTTTCGAACTGCTAGGTTGGCAGGAGCTGGGACAAGTAACGGGAGCTCACTCCATCGCGCAATCTTGAACTTCCAACCTTGCGGTTGGAGAGCCTAGCAACAGCGGATTAACCCGCTGCGCCACCACGTCCCATGTACATTATACCCTACAGAGTACCTAATACTGTTATGTGGACCCAGCTTCATATACATTAGGGACACATGCCCTGCGCTATGTAAGAAGAAGAGTAAGAAAAATGGAGCCAAGCTAACACCTTGGTCATGATGAGTCATTTGGCCCTAAAAATGGAAGCCTATCTGGGATGTCAGGCCAGTGCCTGCTATTCTTCTGACTGCCTCCAACCTGCTTGTTCGAAAACAGGCCAGCTCTGCAGGCTCTGCAAGAAGTTGCCCTGTCATATCAGGGGTGCTGGCAGTTTCAGGCTACTTTGGGTTAGTTCCCACTGTAAACAGACACTCTCTGAAGAGCTCGGCTCCCTGTCTGTCAGGGCTCCTGTCTTGCTAGTTCTCTGCCCACAAGCCACTACCAGTTTCAATGACTGCACAATCCTATGCATGTCTACTCAGAAGTAAGTCTCATTGTGTTCAATGCAGCTTACTCTCATGGAAGTGAGTATAGGATTGCTGCCTCAGGGCACAATCCTAAACTGAGTTAGGCTGGCATAAACTAAGCCAGCAAAATTTGGCCAGCACAAGGGACACAGTAAAGTGGAGTCAGAGAGGCCAGCACACAGACATGAGCCATCCTTCCTGACTCTAAGAGTAGTCCAAAAATGCTTTATGGTGGCCCTTGTGCTGGCCAAACTTTGCTGTCTTAGCTTATTCCAGCCTAACTCCAGGATTGCGCTCTCAGTCTCATTGCTGCCACTGACCTCAGTGAGCGGCAGTGCCCACATGCCTCTGCACTGAGAAAACAACGGTTGCCCATTTGCTGCCGCTTGCTTCACTGAGAGAGACTGCACATGTATCCCCATGTTGATGCTGTGTGCCTCAAGAAGAGAGACTGGCCATTGTGACTTCATGCTGATGTTGCTGCTTGCCAGGGAACTGACTGATTCCCTGTGTCTCCAATGCTAATACTGCTGCCCACCTGAAAGAGAAAGAAATTGGTCAATGTGCCTGCCCACAGGAGAGAGAGTGAGAGAGACTAGCTCCTGGGCCAACATGCTGCTGACCACTTTCATGAAAAAAGGTATCTGTAAACCAGGATAAGATAGTAAATTTTTTAACTCCCCCGTTTTTATTCCTTAAAATGCTAATTCCACCTCTGACAGGCTGGCAGACTTGTCCACCAATTCCTTTTCAAGGACTGTAAGGACCAAACTACACTTGATAATTTATCAGTCCATAGAAAGAGATTTTGGGGAGATAAAAGTGCCACTTCAAGGAGAGGGGAACATTTGGTGTGTAAATGATGCTGGGGGGAAGTGACAACCTACCCCCCGCGTGCGCGCACACACACACACACACACACATACACACACACACACACTGTCTACACTTTTGGACCAGACCACCCTCCTGTTGTTAGACAGACTACTGCTGCATTAATTCTGTCTTCAAACAACAACTTTATGGTTTGAACTATATTCCTGTTGGCTCCAGCATCAGTACTTCTCAGTGTTACGTCTGTCCACTACTAGCTGCTAAAGGGGCAGCTAGGAACTACTGAAGAGGCATCCTTGATGGGCATCAATGCATCAATGTGAAAGCATCAATGTGAGAAGGGTGGTAGTTATTCTGATAGAGAACAATGGAGAACCAAATCTAAATTGAAACAGAGTGGTAGATTTAAAAAATACAAAAATAAAGAAAAAACTAAAAGTCATCTTCTACACAATTCTAATGGGCTTTCTGACCAGAAGGTTGGGAGTTCGAGACCATGTGACGGAGTGAGCTCCCGTTGCTTGTCCCAACTCCTGCCAACCTAGCAGTTCGAAAGCACCTAAAAATGCAAGTAGATAAATAGGGACCACTTCGGTGGGAAGGGAACGGCGTTCCGTGCGCTACGGCGTAGAGTCATGCCGGCCACATGACCACGGAAGCTTGTCCTTGGACAAATGCCGGCTCTACAGGCTTAGAAACGGAGATGAGCACCGCCCCCTACAGTCGGTCACGACTAGACCATTTGGTCGTGGGGAAACGTTTACCTTTAATGTATAAAAACTGCACTCCTCTTTCCCTTTTGTTTGTTTCCCTTGCCTCGTCCCCCGTTTCATTCTGTTTTATTCTTTTATTTTTGTGTGTGTGTGCGTGCTTATATTACCCTACAAAACACACTGATTATATTGCAGAAAGAAATTAATAAAGCCACAGACTGGCATATTGGCTCACCTTTAACCACTCCTGCTTAGTTATTCAGTCAGTGCACATGCAAAAGGACTTCAAATAATGGCTCCAGGAAATGTATCTTTAAAACAAAAGCTATCCCCCATGCCAGCCCACCCACCCGCCTGCCTGCCTGCCTGCCTGCCTCCCCCCTCTCTTTTTCTCCCCTTTTCTTTCTATTCTGAGAAAATTCACAAGACAGTAGAGTCAAATCTGAAAGACAAACACTAAACCATCTTTTGGATGAATGATGGCCCCTTAACCCACTTTGCATATTTATTGGCATTTTTCATGGTCTTCAGCCTCTTAAAATATCAGAATGTTCCACTTTAAAAATCTTATTTGCACTTTTTAGTCATGGAAGGATATTGTAAAATGCCTTATTCACTTCCATTGATTTTGTGCTTTTAAGGGTGTCATATAAAACTCTTTAATAGGTAAAACCAACCTACCTGAAAATGGATTCTATATATCCTGTAACAGATTAAGATTGGTACACTTGTGTCACATTAAGTGAAAAGGCAGATCATAGGTAGGGCTGGTTGTTTGCCATGCATCTGTGCACACAGCATTTGGCATGCAATTTGTAATCACTTGCGATTTCATTTTAGTTTTTGAAAAGCAGGTTTCTAGTTCTCATGTTCGTGAGACAGCAAAAGGCTCTATTCCTACTACAGGGAAAGACAGAACTTCCACAGCCTGGGCACTATGACAGAGAAGACTCTAACCCACATATGAGCCAAATGAACCTCAGTAGCCATTGGCACATGGAACAGAACTTCCTCAATAGAATATGATGTGAAATCACATGACAGCAAGTGATCCTTAAGGTCTAAACATATATTGCTTTAAGGTTAAATCCCAGCATTAGAAACAATGGCAAGCCAATACAGCTCCCCTGGGACTGGACTGAAATAAGTAACCTGTTCCAGCTGCAAGGCTTCTACCAACAATTGTACAATTCCACAGTATCTGAAGTTTCCAAGTGCTGCACAAGGGCTGGCCCACATTCAGAGCGCAGTCCTAACCAACTTTCCAGCACTGACATAGCTGTGCCATGGGGCATGTTCTGCATCCTGCAGTTGGGGGACAGTCATGGAGGCTTCCTCAAGGTAAGGGAAAGTTTGCTCCCTTACCGCAGAGGTGCATTGCCCTTATCCTAGTGCTGGAAAGTTGGTTAGGATTGCGCCCTAAGTGTACTAATTCAAATAAGATGGTGCAAAGACAAGGAAGTGCTGATGCTGTTGGACAAGCAGAAACTGTGCAAAAGTGCTCCTGGGCACTCTAGGTACTGACCTGAGATTCCACGAATATAGCCAGATCAAAGAGCATCCCAAGTTTACACACCTGCTCCTTCCACAGAGGTGCAACCCTATCGACAGCATATTGAAATCCTGTTCCTTGATCAGCTCTACCACCTCTCGGGATTAAGCCTCAACTTGCTGATCTCAACCCAGCCCATTAGTGTCACACACCCACAGAAGTTAAATACTGAATCAATTGTTATTTACAGTTAACAATATTGTGCAGTTTTTTCAGTGCTAAAAATAGCTCTATAGGTTTGGAAATTGCGCATTTTGGCCCCAAAAAGAACCCTGATTTTGGTGCACTTTTTATGTTTTTAAATCCATTTAAATTTGGATTCCAGTATCTGCTGATTCCGGAAGCTGCAGGGGATTCCGAAACAGAACTCTGTGGATACCAGGGGTGGACTGTAAACACATCAACTCTTGCTATCAAACGACACCATACTGCAGTCTGAAAGGCAGGCTACTGTCAAGTCTTGATGGAAATCTAACAAGTTACCCAAAAGACACACACACGCGCGGCTGGGTTCATAACTTGGTATTCAATAGTATTGAGTACCAAACACTATCCTTTCACTTGCTGTTAAAGTGCTCAGATAGAGCCTATGTGCACTAGGAAAGTGATACAGGTAAAATAGAGAAAGCAGGCACAGCTTACAGGCATGCTGGAGCTCCAGCACTGCACAGCAAAAAATGAAAACAGCTTCAATGGGGAAGGGCATGCAAATAGCAAAGAAATAAAAAAAATGAAAATGCAAAATCAGAAAAACGAAGGGCAGCAGTTCCCAAAGTCCTACTCAGATTTTGAGAATGCAAGTAAGTAGCTGCAGGGGTGAGGACTGGGGCTGTGAATGGTATCCAGACAGTGCACCAGATCACGATGCCACAGGCACCAGGAGCTTGTGCCTTTACCTGGGGGTTGCACAGGCCATGGGGAGGGTCTGGGAGGCCCACAGACCCCTCTGCCAGACTCCCCAATGTTTAAAATAGCTCCATTGTATGACTGGAGCTCACTTCCGGTTTTTGCATGAAAACCCTTATGAGGCATTTAAAATGCAACTTCTGATTTTCACCAAAAACTGGAAGTCACAGGATTGTTTTTTTCTCCTAAACAGCTATTCTGAGGCCCGCCAAGGCTGTGGGTGAGCATGCAGCCTCAGCAGGCTTCAGAAGAGCCTCTGGAGACTACCACAGCTCAGCTCTGGTCACCTTCAGAGGCTTCAGGTTGGGCTGAATCTGGCTCAATGCAGGTCCAGGGGACCCACATTGAGCCAAATCTACGGATATAAAATCCTCCAATAATTAGGCTCACTGTGTATAATGCACATAGCCTAATCTGCCTTGTCAGTTTGGTGATCCACTAAAAATAAGGTTATGACCCACTGATGGGCGATGGGCCCACAGTCTGGAAATTACTGTGCTACTAAGAGTGCAATCCTAACCAACTTTCTAATATTGACATAGCTATACTAATGGGGCATGTTCTACATCCTACTGTGGAATAGTAGCCACGGAGGCTTCCTCAAGGTAAGGGAATGTTTGTTCCCTTTCTTCAGAGCTGCTTTGCCCTCACCCCTAAGTAAAGATCAAAGATCAAAGGTTAGGATTACGCCCTAAGTAAAACCTAACTGAAGACTCACAGAGGCACATTCCATACATATAACAGTTTCCACCTTTTCAAAGGCATGCTAGCCTTTATGGAATATCTGGGCATGGACAAATATTGTGGAAAAACAAGGCAGTCAACTGACAAGTGTTTCACCCCATCAATGGACAATATTCTGGCTATCAGACAAATGAAATTACAGAATTACCACAAGGGACCCAAGATCAGAATGTAGCACTTAAGTGTAAAACAGTCAGCTTCTCTATATAGGAGCACTAGCGTTTTGGTACCCGACGTTGCCCGGGTAAGAAATGTCATCGGGACTGTCACCAATCACGGGACTGACCCCCACAGTGTTTGTCACCAGGCCTCATGGCATGCGCATGCCGAGTTTGGTGCCAATCGCTCCAGGCATTCCAGCAGGGCATGGCAGATGTTTTGTGTAGCAGCCCTTCTTGCCCCCCATGCCGAACCCATACTCCAATGGCGTCGGGAGCGTCGCCACTCATCTTGGCGACCCCGGAAAGTACAGACTTGATGCCAATTTTGGGCATTTTTGGCCGTCTTCATGTGGGGCCCCCTGCCCCCCACCCCTGGGGGGGCTGGGGGGGCTGACCCCCGCAGTGTACACCCAGAATCCAACGGCGTTGGGAGTGTCGCCGCTCATCCCGGCGACCCCGGAAACTATAGATTCGACTACGATTTTGGCCACTTTCAAACGTTTTCACGTGGGGGCCCCCATGTACCCCTGCCCCCGGGGGCACGAGGGGGGCCTGACCCCTGCAGTGTTTGTCGCTAGGCCGCAAGGCATGTGCGTGCCGAGTGTGGTGCGTGTCGCTCGAGGCGTTCCAGCAGGGCATGGCAAACATTTTGTTTCACACCCCTTCTCGCCTGCCATGATGAGGGGGGGCCAAACCCGGACTCCAATGGTGCCAGGAGCGTCGCTCCTTGTCCCGGTGACCCTGGAAACTACAGATTTGACGCCGACGTTGGCCATTTTCGACTGTTTTCACATGGGCCCCCCCGCATACCCACGTGTGTCCCTACCTCCAGGGGCGCGAGGGGGGCCTGACGCCCACAGCGTTTGTTGCCAGGCCGCAAGGTGTCTGCATGCCAAGTGTGGTGGCGACCCTGGAAAGTACAGATTTGATGTTGATTTGGGGCATTTTCGACCATTTTCACGTGGGGACCCCTGCATACCCCCGTGTAACCTCACACCTGGAGGCACGAGGGGGGCCTGAGCCCTGCAGCGTTTGTCGCTAGGCCGCAAGGCGTCCAGGCGTTGCGGAGCCTATGTGGAACATACACACATACACACACACACACACACACACATACATCCTTTTATATATATATATATATATAGATTCTGAGAATGAAAATGAACCCATGCAGCTACAGGAAATTGCCTGTGCATATCTTAACCTGAATATAACATTGCAAAGAAAGAAGGCCTTCGCGCACATTGGACAGTGGAGTTGGCGCCTTATTGTGATGAGAAGCCATCGTAACAGCACTCTCATCAATAAAGTTATTTCAACCTTAAAATTAACGTCTGTTCTCTAACATTGTATCATTTCCTAGGACCCATTATCCATAGTAATAGTTATCAGGGTATTGCTTGGGGGAAAAAAATTAGCAATTCTTTCAAAAATAATTCCCAGGTGCCATTGAATTTTCTCGATGGCAGAGATGGAAAACATCAACACCCACTGGGAGATATCACGATTTAATCTGAAACCTTTTACAGAGCCTGAATAAACTAAACATAACTTTGTTGCTCACAATTCTCTGCTCCCTACATCTACCGTATGTTTGATTTACACATGCTAAAATATGACACTTTTGATCCCATTTATATTACAGGCCTGCACAATTGGTGACCATAGTACCAAAATTCATCTCCAGCCACAGATGATGGCCCAGCAAGGGTTCGATAACCCTTTGTTGCCTGCCTGAGAAGAAGGGATGTCAAGCTCTGGGCAAGTCTGGAGGATGTGTTCACTTTGGTGAGTCATAACTTGTGCAAGACTATTTTATGATTCTGGCGCTCCATGGTATTTTTTGTATGTTAGGGTAGTAGCTCAAACATTGCATGCCTAAAATGAATCAAATACAGATTTGCAAACACGCATCATAAAGGTAAACTTCGCAGGAGATACAAGGGGCTGTATTTCATGAGATACATCATGCTGGATTCATTAAAACCTCCTTAGATGGAGATCTGTCTACAGCTATTAGTTATCCTAGCTAATGGAACTTCTGTATTTTAAGGCTGTCTCTCTCTGAATGTTAGATGCCGCACACAAACATCAAGGGTTCTTTTCCAGGAGGCACCTGACTGACTACTGTTAGAAACAGTATGGTGATGGTCAGTGGTGTCATTCAAATGATTTAGGAACAGGAACTCACTTTTGATTGGCACTTGTCGGGAACCCGGAACCAGCCATGGAGCCCATTAGGATCTGGAACGCCCGTTCTGGTCCGTTCCCCCTGAATGACATCACTGGTGATGGTGGATTATATTAGATGGACCCATAATCCCATCCAGCAGGAGGCTATTTACATTCTCATGACTCTGTTAGTACATATAATTCCTAGTCCTATGGCAGGAGCATGGGTTGTATGCAAATTCTATAGGGAATACCTGTAAGATGAATTAAAAAAAAACATGCAAATGACTATAGCAGTGGTTTCCAGATTGTGGGTTGGGACCCACCAGTGGGACGTAAGCCAATTTTAGGTGGGTCATGTGGCACCTAGGACAGCCATTTTGAAAATATGGGAAGATGGGACACTGGAAATGGGGAGGGCTGTGTGGTTATTTTGCTCGTGTCAAGGTTGTTAATAGGCTTTTTGTCTTTCTGATTCATTTTGCTATTGGAAAATGGCTATCCTTATTGCTGCATTCTCAGGAAAGCAGCAGGCTCTGGCATCATAATGATGGCACTTCAAGCCATGACCTCACTTCCTGTGGGTCCCGGACAAATTGTCATTCTAAAAAGGGGGTCCCGGTGCTAAAAAGTTTGAGAACCACTGGATTAAAGTATATGAGGCCTCTGCAGTGCAATGGAAGAAGACTGTATAGAAAAGGTATTGCTAGTTCATGTAACCTAAGAAAATACCCTCCCAAACTTAAATATCTTACATTATACTCTGAGCATGAAAGCACTCTGTCCCTGCTAACTGGGTAAAGAGGCATTTTTTTTCAGTGGTAGTCCTCTTATATTTAGCAGGGGAAAAGCAACTGTCCCTTTCACCCCAACATGGTGTCTTCTAGTGGCTCTTTGCTGGTGTTTCTTCTGCATCTTTTTAGGTTGTTGGCCCTCTTGGAACAGGGAGCCATTTAATTTTTTTTATTTTCTCTGTAAACCGCTTTGTGAACATTTTTGTTTAAAGGTATTAAAGGTGGTATTTAAAGGTGGTATTATTTAATATAATAATAATAATAATAATAATAATAATAATAATAATAATAATAATAATAATAATAATAAATGCACTGTGGCAGAGATGATGATGAAGTTTCTGACACTGACTTGTTTGAACTGGCCTTAATGCCACAAGGAACAGAACAGACAGGAGTATCTCTGGCTGCAACTGGATGAACTACTGTGCTTCTAGAGGGAAAGAGAAAGAGTAGGAGGTAGAAATCTGAGAAAGGGCACCTGACTAAAAGAAATGGAAGAAGCTAGGAAAGGAGGACTGGAAATAGAGGAATGAAAGAGAACAGAGATGGCCAGACAGAGGTGTCCAAGGTACCCTTTGATGTGAGAACAGTAGCACGGGAGGCCACTTGTTGGTGGGCTGATCCCCATGCTGTTGCCATACCCTTTAAAGGCCTGGCACCACATCAGCAGAACCAATCGCAGGAGGAGTCCTTCGCACCAGATTGTCTAGCTCCGTCCCAGCCATACAAAGATGATTTGGGAAGGACATCAACAATGCCTACCCACGTGGTGCTGTGCCTTTTACGGCAGCAGCACATCAGAAATGAGCCATGAGTTCATCTTAAAGTCTCCCAAAATATGTGAAAGGCACATGAAAAAGACTGCTGAGAGAACCCAGCACTACCAACACAGTTCCACATTGACAGAAATATGTCAGTTTCCCTCTTCTACGAGACATCACACCAGATTCTAATCCCAGCTCCCATTTCATAGAAACAAGAATGCAACGTGGAATTGTGCCAAAAGCCTTGCTGAAGTCAAGAGACATTAAATCCCCTGAATTCCCATTATCCACCAAGCCAATTATCCTATCAGACAAAGAAATTAGGATGGATTGATACGATTTGTTCCAAACAAACCCAAGTTGGTAGCTAGTAATCACTCTCTTTTCCTTCTGGATACATACAAATCCATTGTTTTGCCAAATATACATATTTTTTTCTCATAAAATCCTAGAGATAGAAGTTAAGCAATAGGCCAATGATTTCCCAAATCATTCTGCCCTGAAAATAGACACTGGCTTTTATTTACACATTCCCATATGTTCCTGCATGTATGAATCTGCCCTGTCAAACAAATGATTGGCACAGTCAGTTAGAACAATGCAAGTCAACTGATGTAAGAAAGGGGGCTACAAATCTGTTCCTGCAATCTCAAAAGAATAGTTCTTGCATCATTTAGACTCATATTTCCATTAGAAGCAGATTTGATGAGCATGGAGATTGTATCTAAGAAAAGAGGCTTTCTTCAGTAACGTACAGGTAGATAATCCCTTATCTGGACATCTGAAATCCAGACTATTCCGAAATCCAGACATTTTTGTCCAAGACATTTTGAAAAACGTTCTTTAGTGTGAACACTAGAAGGGTTTGTGCTCATTTCCATGTACAGCATTCCATGTAAGTTACATGAACTTACAACTTCCATGTAGGTTCTATTGTCTGCTGTAGTGTGTGCCAGTGTTGAAAAATGTAAAAGAGGCCAGCAGACACCGAAATGGGTGACAGTGAAAAGAGCAAAGGAAACGTTTCTCGTTATATTTGTGCAATTATCCCAAAATCCAGACAAATTCAAAAGTCAGACACCTTCCTGTCCCAAGCAGTCCAGATACCAGCTGTACTTGTTTTTAGTATCAGTCAAAACTCCAACTCTGTTAAAAAGTTCTGGATTGGGCACAACAAAATATGGGCAATTGACTGGAAACCAGGACCTCCATCATGTGCTGTCGGCACATTGGCCACATCCCACATCATGCAGTCCATTAGGATGAAGAATTATGATACACAACAAACCATCACACGAAAGTATTTGGCTTCTGTTCATGGCAACCCTGCAAGAGGCACAGAACATCCAGCTAGCTGCAAATACACCAATTATAACAAATATAAATTCTTCCCTCTGCCAACGAGTGCCAAAATGCAACCCTGTATCAAGCTGGAACTGGGATTCTTAAAAAAATACACAGAATTCACTGCTTTGAATAAAAGAGAATGCCTTTAAAGAAAGACTTCATATTGCAGCCCAATACTAAGGTTGGCAGCTCTTAGAGGAACAGTGGTGCCAAAATGGTGACCGCTGCATCTGGAGGCCACCAAGACCACAGGCATTTCATCCTTTAGCCCAAGTTACGCCGCTGTGGGCCAATTGGTCTTCTCATCTCTGTGCCCACATTTGAGCAGATGCAGAATCGAGGAGGGCCGTGTCAGGCTGCTCAGTCCAATGCGGGTGATATGTGGGGAAACCACTGCCAGGCCTATCCCCACATAGGCCCACCCAGTAATGTCATTCAGTAACGAGGAGACGGAACGCGAGGCGGGACTTACCGCTTGATTGACAGGCAGCCCGTGACACGTCGCCACCTGCCTGCCCGCTGCGGGGGCTCCCTCCGGGTGGCGCGCCCCTCCGCGGCTTGCCTAGGCACCCAGCGCGACCCCCAGGCAAGCAGGCACCCCCTCCGAAGCCAGGGGTGCCCGTGCGGCGCTTGGCAAGGCAGCGACGCGTCAGGAACCGGCAGCCAATCAGGTGGTAAGTCCCGCCTTGCGTTCCGTCTCCTCGTTACTGAATGACATTACTGGGCCCACCCCTTCCATACCCTGCCCAGTTTTGCCCCCTCCCATCTCCCCCCTGCCCTGATGATCCTTACTGGTCGCTGGCACTGCAGAAGCACTGGCCGGCTGTTCTGCCTGTGCTGACAGGCGCTGGCCCCAGTGTGGGTGCTCCCTACTCTCTGGGTGCTGTAAATGTGATTTATGGCATGCTTACAACACCCAGAGCCAGCGGTATGCTTGTACCGCCGGCACTTCAGACTCGGGCTCTAAGTCAATTTGAATATGCTGGCTTAACAATCATAAAAGAGGTTTTATGTTACGTGAGTGCATTTTGTGAGCGCAGGTAACACCATTCTAGTGCGTATGTCAATATTTTTTTTATGTAATGGTACACTTAAAACTGTGGGACGTGGTGGCGCAGTGGGTTAAACCGCTGCTGCTGGGCTTTCTGACCAGAAGGTTGGGAGTTCAAGACTGCGCGACGGAGTAAGCTCCCGGTTGCTTGTCCCAGCTCCTGCCAACCTAGCAGTTTGAAAGCACCTAAATGCAAGTAGATAAATAGGGACCACTTCGGTGGGAAGGGAACGGCATTCCGTGAGCTACAGCGTATAGTCATGCCGGCCACATGACCACGGAAGCTTGTCCTTGGACAAACGCCAGCTCTACAGGCTTTGAAACTGAGATGAGCACCGTCCCCTATAGTCAGTCACGACTAGACCATTCGGTCGTGGGGAAACCTTTATTTACCTTATACTTAAAACTAATTGTAAAACTTGAAACCTATTGGGGTTTTTTTTAAAAGAAGTCTATAGCAGCTCTAGATATTTTCTATTATTTTTGCTGTGGATTGCAGGGTGCAGCTCTCTTGTTAAAACTAAAAGTTCAGGCCGCTGATGAACAAGAGAAGATTCCTGAATAGAACACCCCAAACATTCTTCTTAAAATTCTCCTCTCTGAATTTTGAAGAATATTCCCAGCACAATTAGTAATATTTGGTAACTATAAATGTGACAAAATCCATTTATACTGGATTTTGATTTTTCAGCTGTACAGGTACCCCCCCTCCAATATCTGTGGTTCCCATAGCCACAGTGTGATTTATCCACTGTTCTCAAATTCCTTCTCCCCTCATTGAGCTAATGATTTGCAAACATTTTGCAAAGGGGAGATTTTTCTTCCATTTGTTTAGGAGCAGGAAGCAGGAAACATTGAGCACCTGGACCAATGTTTCTTAAACCTTCTAGCACTAGGACCCTCTTTTTAGAATGACAATCTGTCTGGGACCACCAGAAGTGCCTGCTGCTTTCCTGAGAATGCAGCAAGAAGTTGGGTTATTTCTCAGCCGTTTTCCAATAGCAAAGTGAATCAGAAAAAAAAGCTTGTTTACAATCTTGTCTAACAAAACAACCACACAGCCCTCCTCCTTTCCAGCCTCCCATCTTCCCATATTTTCAATATGGCTGCTCTAGGTGCAACCCCGTGGGAGACCTAACAGGGTTGGGAGGCTATAGGAGGGCGTGGATCTCGTGACAGTGGCACACATCTGATCCTATCCCCCTTTCATGCAGCTTTTCTGTCCCCTTTCTCTCATTGGACGTACACTAGTGAAATGGCTGGCCCCGATTGCACTGTGACACATTGCACTGAGTGCCCATTTTTGGTGCAGTTGCGCGGGGTGGGGGGAGGATAGCATTGGGCTGTGAAGCACTCAAGCCTTGAACGCTGAGTTTCAGTTTCACAACATGCAAATGCATATACTGCATTGAATTCAAAATTGAACCGCTTATTGGCAATTCTGATATACTTTGCCTAGAACTTCCTATGTTCAGTGGTCTTCAAAGAAAGCTTTGCTCTGGGCATTATCTTTTTGAGGGGTCAAATATGGTGCTCTGTAGGGAAAGACTTTTTTCTGCAGTGGCACCACTGATGTGGAATAAACTTTCTAGGACAGGCAGTCAAGACTCCTCATTGCTTACTTACCAGGTGTACCATTAAAGTCTTTTTCTTAACCCAGACATTTTAAGTTGGAGCTTTTTCCTGGGATATAACAGTAATTGTTTGTAATTAGTGTCCTAGCCATCTATTCTAAACTATCTTTGAAATGTGGCGTTTGTTGAAAGGGAGTCCAGTTGTCTGATTTTTTTTTTTTACTGCACAATCCTATGCATGTTTTGTAAGAAGTCTCATTGTGTTCAATGGTGCTTACTCTCAGGAAAATGTGCCTAGGATTGCAGCGTTACATCATCTCCTATACAGCTATATGAGGCGCTGTATAAAATAAATTAAAAACAATTTAGCAGTGCAATCCTATGCTGCGCTGGGGCAGGCAGGCTGGCGGGCCTGTGCTGCATCCAATGAAGGATTGAAGCCAGTGGTGTTATTCAAATGATTTAGGAACAGGAACTCACTTTTGATTGGCACTTGTTGGGAACTCGGAACCAGCCACGGAGCCCGTTAGGATCCGGAACGCCCGTTCTGGTCCGTTCCCCCTGAATGACATCACTGATTGAAGCCTGTAGGAGCCTTCCAGGCACAAGGGCACGTTTGTGCCCTTACACCATGGGAGGCTTCTGCCTCCCCAATTAAATGGCTTCCTTGGATCTGCACCCGTGAAATGGGGCGCATCCCAAACCCACCCCCCTCTCTCTGGCACGCCTGCCAACCCACTCCCCACCCAGTTCCACCCACCCCACCACCCAGAACCACCCTCCCAGAACCACCCCTGCGCCAGCCAAGTTTGGCTCGCCCATGCTCCCAGGGCTCCCATGCTCCCAGCCTGGCACTACAGCTAGCGTCACCCTGGGAGCCTTAGTGCCAATGCAGGGATGTCGCTTGGTGCCCCCACGTCAGTGCTTCTGATAGTGCATCAACACAATGGGGCGCTTGGGATTGTGCCCTGAAATACTTAGGGCCCAATCCTAAACAGCACCAGACTGGCGAGGCCGATGGGCCAGCACCATATCTGACGCTGTTTAGGAGAGGCTGGAGCCTCCCCGCAGCAAGGGAGCGTGTGCTCCCTTACCGTATGGGAGGCTCCAGCCTCCCCTATGTGCTCCTTGGATCTGCGCCCGTTAAAGAGCAGGCGCAGATCCGAGGAGACTGCGCGGCCTGAATCAGGGCTGTGGATTCAGCCATGTGGCCATGCAGCCAGGCTTAGGATGTGTCCGTATGGCCACCTCCTGAGCCCGCCCACGTCCTGCCCCGCCCCCTCCCTCACACCAATCCCCATGCCGCCTCGGCACATGGCCTCCCTCGTGCCAACCAGCTTCGGTTGGCACAAGGGAGGCTCTCCGTCAGTGCTCTGAAGCCAACACTACTCGTAACGTCGGCTTCAGAGCTTTAGCGCCGACACAGGGGTGCTGTTTGGCGCTCCTGCATCAGCGCTAAGCACGTCGCACTGATGCAATGACATTGCATCAGCGCAATGTACCTCCTAGGATTGCGCTGCCCAACGTATCGGTTAAACCACAGAATGATGCATTGAGAACAGAGATCTTAGTGTGGCTATCCTTACCTAAATAAGATGTCAGTGGGATGCAAAGTGAGTAGCTACATCTATAATCTCAAAAACTCTTATTTGAAAGTTAAATTTTATTGAAACAAATCAAACTTCCTATACTGAGGCATAGTACCCCATTTATTCTACAACCTGAGCGACATGATCATCAGACTACATGCTCTATCTGCTAGGATATATCCAGACTGCAAGGAACAGATCAAATGTCTGAATCCTTGATGATATGAAAAGAAAGCCCTGAACAGACAAAACTAGCATGTCCTGGAGAAGACTAGTCTAGGAACCCGTTTTTTGATATGCTAAGGCAGGGGTCTCTAAACCTTTCCGCACTATCAAAGGCGTCATCCAGGCAGAACGGCCCGGTACGCCGTTCCGCTAGTTCTGCGGAGGGCCCGGGCCGCACCACCTCTCCGGAGGACGGGCGAGCTGCTGCTGGGCCCACCCGCCCTCCCTTGCATCCCGAATCACTCTAAAATGGAGTGATTCGGGCGCTGTGAGGCTTGGGGAGGCGTGGCAGCCCTCCACCATAGGGGCGGAGGGCTGTCAATCATCTGGGCGTTCCGGTTCCTGGCGCGCCCGGATGACATCACTGTGCACGATCATATATCTGACATGGTGTCAAGGGCCAGAAAATAAATAAACAAATAAATACACGGAGAACCAATGTGCTGAAGAGCTTTATTGAATACAGTATGTGGGTAGGGTGGGTCTATACCACATTCAGCCACTAGAGGTGCGGAATGCAATGCAGTGTAATGGAATAATTTCTTTCCATTCCGTTCAGCATCTCTAGTGGCTGAATGCAGTATATACCCATGCTGGGAGACCCAGAAGTACAGCTTTTGAGCTATTTTTAGCCTCCAGCGGCTGGGAAACTGCACTGTTTGACCATGCAAAGATAAGAAATGTGATTGTTGGCACTTTTTTCTTTTTTGAGCACATTTCAGTGGTGAACAGAACCCTGGCAGATACCACGTTGCACTGCATTTATCCCCTGTCAGCAGGTTGCTGTGGGCCGGAACAGTTAAGCTTCCTCACCATGTGCCGAGAGCTGGATAAAATCCTCTAGAAGGCAGATTTGGTCCTCGGGCTGGGGTTTGAACACCCCTGTGCTGGGGAATCTGCTGATTCCGTGGCTCAAATCTAAGGGGAAACACAGGCAGCCCAATCCTAACCTGGGCTGCGCCATATCCAGCTCTGGTTAGGAGGCAGCTGTGACGCAACTGGGAGTAAGGAGGTATATGTCGCCTTAGCCCAAGTAATGTCCCAGCCACTCCAATAAGGCCTGTGTGAGGCCAGCATGCTCAGGAGGGGGGTTAAGGTATGGCTTACCTGCTGGAGGCCAAGCTCACGCACCCCCAGGCTTGGTTTAACCACCAACCCTCCCTCCCCCTGCCCCGCTACACCCTCACTCTGCCCTCCACAACCCCCTGCGCCGGCCAAACTTGGCTGGGCCAAACTTACCTGCCTGGGGTGGCGTGGAGGCTGTATTCAGCCACCACAGGTTGGCACGTGTCCTCATGCCAGTCCAGCCAACTCCTGAGTTGGCACAAACGTGCCTTATGGAACGTTTGCAACAGTACTGGGCCAGCACAAGTGACCCAAGATGTTGTGCCGGCTGAAGAGTGCGTTAGGACTGCGCTGTCAGGGTTACAATTGCCAACCTTCCAGGATTAGTCTGAAATCTCCAGGAAAGAGCATCAATGACTACTGATAGCAATCCTGGAGATGTTAGCAAGGCCCTCCTGGAATTTCCTGGAAAATTCCAGAAAATTCCTGGAAACAAACAGGAATAGCTTCAGCCAGAATTTACAGCCTGGCACTAAGTATGTCTACATGGCAAGGCATGGAAATTATTTCTTGGGCTCATGAACTCTGCCCTACTATGTCTCCTTTCTATACCTTTTAATTATATTATCGTTGAGTTAGCCATACTGTTGTATTTAGCATTTCCTCAGCCCCATAAATAAGAACATACATAAGAAGAGCCCTGCTGGATCAGGCCAAAGGCCCATCTAGTCCAGCTTCCTGTATCTCACAGCGGCCCACCAGGTGCCCCAGAGAGGCATGAGACAACAAGATGCTTGGATCCTGTTACCACTCCCTTGTACCCAGTACTCTGAAGTAGCCCACCACCAATGTAAGAAGGTTGCACAATCCATCATTGCCTATAGCCCACGATGGACCTTTCCTCCAGAAATCCGTCCAATCCCCTCTTAAAGGCATCCAGACCAGATGTTCAGGAGCATCTACAAAACACGACTGTACTCCTATTCCCATGAAAGAGAGCAACATATGTGCTACCATCAACTTAAATGCTAGGTGACACAAGCTGAAAAGGTCTATTACGATTCGAGTTTCCTTGCAATTTTGATATTGGAAAGTGTTTAGGGAATGTTAGTGCTGTCACTGGGGATAATTTTGTTTTAAAAAAGCATTAGTGCAAATTCTCTGCGATGGAGCTTTCGGCAAGCGAAGAGATGTCAGAACAGAACACATGCTTACGGCAAGCCGCAGCACCTCTCTTTAGGAGCTCTCGCTCCCAATTATTCTCCCTATGCTTTTCCACTCTCGGCACCGCCTGCCTCTGATGACCTCATTTCCAAACTGGGAATAATGCCTGCCGCAGCTGGTTCTCTCCTCCCCCCATTTCCACCCACACATCTTGCAACAACAAATGAAATCAAACCAACCACCTCTATTATATAGCTAAAGGAGAAAAATTCAAACAAACAATGAACCCGTTTGCAATTGACCCACTTCTATAGTTTTGTGTGTGGGCCCCTGGGGATTCAGCTGCCACACTGCGAGGCCTATTGGGTAGATCTTGTGCTAATTCTCCATGATGAAAAGCTGCCCGCCTCCTGGGAGCTACCTACAGTCTTCAGCGCTGGCCAGGTCTGGCAGTTTTATCATGCACACCAACCGAAGACATAATCAATTCCCCAGTTGGCACTTTACACTGAATACCCACTTTTTCAGCTTGATAGCAGGACTAAATTAGTTATTTAGCAACTAGACCCCTAATTTAAAGTGAGCAAGTGCCTTGACAAGCCTCATTGTTCAAGTCCTTTCCCTTCCCCACCCCCCACCCTTTTGCTTTCTGAGGAGAGGCCCTGCAAATCCTGGGAAAGTGATAAATAGACAATTAGAAAATAGATATATTTTGTTAGATCTACAAAGCTCCCCGGTGCTGTCAGACATACAATAAAAGGGGCTCTGCTAAATTGGTGGGCAATGAACGCCATCTGTACCGTCATCACTCCTACAGACACAAAGCCATATGCGGCCATTTAGGGGACATCCCCGAGAATAGATTGTACCAATAAGACCAGAGGGAAATGAAGATACTTGACAAAGTTGGCTGCTCTTCATTTAACAAGAATAAAATATCTAATGGAGTGTAATGGAGAGCATCAATCACTTCTGGGCAAACCTCTGTTTTAATACTTTGCTTTTAGCTATTTGTGCTATATATATTTTTCGCCTGTAATAAGCCAGAAATTAATATCTGACTTAATGAATAACAAGAGAATTTTCTTTATTAATACATGGTGTGCAACACCCAATAGCAACGATCGAAAACCTGTTTTGGTTAATAAGAACAGGAATACAGAACAAGCACAGGTGTGGGCCAGAAGTCCCAAAAGAAACATTTGTTAGTTTGTGCCTTGATTTTTTCCCCCCTTGCTAAGTCACTGTTGTTCTTTAAATTCTTGTTTCTTGAGAGAGCAAAGAGAAAAGCACCAATTTACTTAAACACATATACTGAATTTATATCAGCGCAATTGTCCTGGGTTTCCTCAAAGAATTCTGGGAATTGTAGTTTTGAATGCACCTTTAGGTAAAGAGATAATGTAAAGAGGCTGTCCTATCCCCTTCACAGATCTATAGTTCTGGAGAGAGGGAATGCCTATTAAAATCCATTCACCTGTTGAATTACTGTCTGCCATGCAGTTTTTAAAAGAACAAGATTCTTGTACAGGAAAACTAGATGACAACCCTAGATAATATATTGCATCAGACATGCCTTGAAAAAGATTTCATTAAAAAACAAATTTATTAAAACGTGGTTCCCCACCGTAAGCCTTGCAAACATCGTTACATTTTATCTTTGTTGCGTTTACCTACCTGACAGGACTGGAACAGTCAGGTGTTTTGCTCTCCTTTTCCTTTGTTGCAATTGTATATTTTAGCTGTAATTCTGCTCGCAAAAAAATTAATAAAAACAAAGCTTTCTTTAAAAAATAGTTCAGTAAACAGGATGGCAGGAATAGTTCAGATTTTTTTGGCTGGGAACTCGTGATTCGGAGGACTAAGGCCTTCCAGGTAGGGCTGTCAGATCTCAAGATTTCGAGAGTCATGTTTGGCCACCTGGGTGAGCAAACTAATCTTCCAGTGCCCACTATCTGTGCTACCCTCCCCTCTTCTCCTCTGATCAGTACTAAGGGCGCAATCCTAACCCAGAGTTAGGCGAGCACAGTTAGGCCAGCAAAGTCTGGTTGGCACAAGGGACACCATAAAGTACATTTGGACCACTCTCGGAGTCAGAGAGGCCGGCACACAGACGTTCCCCATCCTCCATTAACTCCATTACAGGTTACAAGCTATGATGGGTATGTCCAGTCTGAGATTAGCTGGTCGCTCATCATGAGGGCCGGGTAGGAACTTTTTTCTGTCATCCAAATTGGCCAAGTATGGATGGCAGGTTTTTTTTTGCCTACCCCAGACTGGCGAGGGAGGGATGGGTGTTCAGTAGGTTACATGATTTACATTGTGCTTAATAAAGTTAAACCCCAACCTCAGTCTGGTGTCTTCCTTGGGGGTGGTGCAATGGTAACAGGCTACCTTAGAATGCCAGATGCAGGGGACACAGCAGGACACAAGTATTTGGTTGTCTTGCGTGCTCCCTGAGGCATCTGGTGGGCCACTGTGAGATACAGGAAGCTGGACTAGATGGGCCTTTGGCCTGATCCAGCAAGGCTTTTTCTTATGTTCTTATGTTCTCCCTAACTCCAAGAGTGGGCCAAACTCATTATATGGTGGAACTTGGGCCAGCCAAACTTTGCTGGCCTAACTGTGCCGGCCTAACACATAAGAACGTAAGAGCCTCACTGGATCAGGCTAAAGACTCATCTAGTCCAGCTGCCTGTATCCCAAAGTGGCCCATCAGATGCCTCAGGGAGTACACAAGACACCTGCATCTCTCCCCTGCATCTGAACCTAACTCCAGATTAGGATTTTGCCCTAAGTGTGTTCTATGTAATGGGGCAGTTCATCTATATAGCAACTTGAAGGCACTGCACTGAGCCAAGGGTGTAGCTAAAGAAATGCAGAGGGTGCAGTTGCACCGGGCTACGCGTTCCCAGGGGGCAACAGTCTGGCTCTGCACCAAGGCTGTTGCTCCCTTCTGCCAGCCAGAGCACACAAACAAGCTTTGCAGCCGGTAGCCTTTGCTGCTGGCCGGCTTCGTTGCAATCGCATTGCGATCACAGACAAATGCAAGTCCCGTGTGTGCCGGCAATGGTAACGGCAGCTAGACTTGCCCTTGCAGCTGGCCAGGAGGAGCAAAATGGAAATTGCACCCCAGGCTGTTCCCCGCAGCCAACAGCCTTTGCTGATGCCTGTGGGCGACTTCCATTCCACTGCGATGGGTGCGATCTGCGTGCGATCTGCGTGCAATGCAATTTCAACGGCAGTGGTGGAGACACAGGTAGCGAATAAGCAGTCCTCTTCCTGCTGGTGTGCTGTGGCTGGGAGGGGTCAGAGGGGGCTGGCTTGTTTTCTTTGTGCTGATTTCTTCTGTTCCAAATTGGAACTTAGAATCCTGGGGTGCCTGCGCACGTGCAGGGAGTCAGGGACCCAAAGGGAGGCACGAGCCATGAGGCAAGCACAAACAAAAACAAAAACAAAATCAGAATTGCTGCTGCTGGCCTCTGTGTGTGTGTGTGTGTGTGTGTGTGTGTGTGCACGTGCGCAGTGAGAGAGAGAGAGAGCGCAATCCTATGCATGCCTACTCAGAAGTAAGTCCCATTGTGTCCAATGGGGCTCACTCCCAGGAAAGTGTGTATAGGATTGCAGCCTGAGAGAGAGATCCTACTGCAGTACAAAAGAATTCAATGAGAGAGAGAGAGAGAGCTCCAATCATTTCCAGAGAGAATCCAATTCAAACCTTCTGTCAAAAAGGTAAGTTAGTTTTTACGATGTTCCAGTTCCCTCCCAGGTCGGCTCAGCCACTGCTAAATTTCTAGGTACTACAAGCTGGTGTGGGGACCTGTCACCAGTGACTTGCGATGATGCAGGCTGGGGCTGTGCTCTTTTGAATGTGGTTCACTGATAATTTCTCCTTGGATCCCAGCAAGGCTCAGGCTGAACATCATCCCATCTCTGTGCATGGAAGTCCCAGATGTGTGAGAACAGGCTGGCCATGGTTTTTGAGTATGGAAAGCTCTGCAGGTCCTCAGAGGCACACTCTGCCCTCTTCTCTGTGCCTGTCCCCTCCCCAGTACCCACCTTGCCTTCCCCTCTTTACTTGGAGATGCATGAAGTTGGCATGAGTGCTGCCGTCTTAGCTGTATTTATTCCCCCCCCCGCCCCGTGTGCATCACACAAGCTTATGGCAGAGGCAGTTTGCTCAAATTGGTTTTAAACTGACTTTGGCATCTGTCTTTTGGTTTCAGTGTGGATTTTTAAAATGGTTTATTAAGTATTGCATTTTACTAAAGGCTTTTGGAGGCCGCCAAGAAATGGTGTAAATTTTTTAAAAAATTAGAAAACAAAGATGGAAGATAGGGCATATACTCCAGATTGCTTAAAGTGGTTATGTTACTATTGGTGCAATTTAATTTCTTTGGATTGTGTTGTGTCAGCGGTAAATCTAAGCACCCAGTGGTAACGTAGGGGTGCAGAGGAAACTGGTCTTCTGTACTGTATACCCAAGTAGGCATGCACAAAGGGGAGTATTTACAATTATCCCTGATCTCCCAGATTTCTGATGTGGTGTAGACATGTAGTCATCCCCCCCTCAGCCGTGTGGTGAGAGACACCATATGATCACCTCCCCATATGGTTACATGGTTGTTCTGATCAGATCTCCCTCCAGGCATGTGTGAGGATGAACTGGGGATTCTAAGCCCCATAACTGATTAGGATTTCAGAACAGGGGCATATTTCATGCAGCATTCACCGGTGTAATCTTGTGTGCTGTGGTATATATGAAGGCGCATGAAGGGATGTTAAAACCTTGATGCAGAAGTCTTGATTGAGGCCACAATCTCAAGCATCTTTACCTGGGAGTAAATAAGGTTCTCTTGGGTTAAGCCAGTGATTTTCAACCTTTTTCATCTCATGCCACACTGCTTGCTTTTTTCAAAATAGTAACATTAACTTTTCTTACTGTAAAACATAAAAAAGACACCGGGGAGGGGGGCTACAAAATCTTCTTTGCACCGGGCAGCAAATAGCTTAGCTACGCCACTGCATTGAGCACCTGATTCTGAAGGACTCAAGGGCGGGGGTGGGGGGGTGGCTGGCTTTCATCCTGAGTCCGCTGCCTCCACTGCCACCAGTCTCCCTCAATCCAAGAATAATTTGCTTCATGCTGGAGTGGGTGTGAAGCAGATTTTACTTCATGCTCACTTGAACACAAAGCAGATCCTTCCTGATCTTACCACACAGCTTCTCACAAGCTGCCTTGAAATAATCACACTTCCGGGGAAACTGGAAGTTGCACATTTTTAGGTTTCAAGGCAGTGTGCAAGGAATAAGAGTTCTTATTGGGTTGTTTTTGTTTTTTTTTAGTGGCACGGTGGCAGACCTGACCTGGCACCGGGCACCAGTTTCAGGTCACACCACCCCTGCTCTACCTGGTCCAGTTGGCCTAAAATGGGATGATGTGGCAGGGATATTTTTTTGACTGTGTCAATCAGCAGTCGGAAGCTATGTGGCATCAGTAGTCAGAGACCACTGCATCTTAGGCAAACACACCAGAGCCCTAGTTAATTTATCAGGGCTCAAGTGTAGTATCATTAACTATTTGCCTTTAAGAAGCTGATAACCCCACACTCTCTTATGTAGTTTTGTCATGGTTTTCTTGAAAATAACATTTGCTTCTATTAAATAATCTGCAGTGATTTTCAAACCCACTTGGTCAGGGTTGCAGAAAGCTGGGAGCCGCCATCTTGGGAGCTGCAGACCTTATTCTTGCTGTATTCTTTTTGTGAGTGTTAAGAGTTTGAATTTTCAAATGAGGCCTTTTAAAATAATTTTGTTTTTTATATATTAGTTCTATTCCTGCTTTGTGTCAGGGATGTTTTATGGTTGTGCAATTGCTGCAGTCCAAAAATGCCAGTTTGCATTCCAGGAGTATCATTTTATTCCGTCAAAATGACAGCACTTCCTGCTTGATGATGTGACTTCCAGCCATGACATCATTTCCAGGTCAATGACAACATTTCCAGCGGGTCCCAACATGAGTGCCATTCTAAAATTCCAACATTCTACTCCCCCTCAATTACACTTGGTGGCATAGCTAGAGAAGGATCACAGCACTAAGTTTTGCAAGGACCCCCTCCTCTTCGGAGATACTCCGTGAGCCTAGACAGAGGTGTCTGTTTTACATGAGCAACCTGGAATGGCTCCAAAGTGGAGTGGGAGGGGCGCTTGTAAAACATAATGCTGTAACCCCTCTCTAGCTATGCTACTGACTACTGTACACTCCTGGCTGAATAGCAAATGCTGAAAGAATTCATAGTATTTTCATATCTTTAAAAAAAAATTAAAACACAATTTTTTTCTTAACTCTTGCAGTACAGCTGCTCATTATTTCCAGCATTTATATTTAACATTAAAGTGTAACCATTAAGTTATTAACTGCTGGGATAAAAAAATTAAATAAGTGAGTGTTGAAATCCTTTGAAAGTTAGTGAGTATTTCAGCATGAGCACTTGGATAGAACATTTATGCATGGGAACAATAGAGAATTACAATTAAGAGCTCTCGGGATCTCTGAATAATTTGTCCAGCCACAACCTAGTCACTTCAATCTAAATTAAAATTGTAACTGTTTTCTAGTCTATGCGGTATCACAGTGAGTTGTACAGCTGGATCCAATGCAATACTCAGAAGAAGTAAGCCCCACTGAATTCAATAGGACTTGCTCCTAGTAAGCATGCACAGATTTGCATTCCTACAGGTCAATCAATGCTATTGAAAGCAGCTTCCGCTGAGTTCAGCGGGATTCACACACAAGTGAATGTTTATTATAACTATTATTAAGAATATGTATATACCACTAGGTATCTCAACTTTCCTCATAGCATGGACCATTAACCCCTGCCCTTTGGGGGCATAATGGGATGGTTCAGACAATATGTTCCAGCCCAGTGGCGTAACTAAGGAGTGCAAAATGCTAGGTCTTTTATGGTGCCCAACCCTGCAGTGTAAGTGGCCCCTCTCCCTCACCGCCAGAGCCAATTGGGGCGGGACACCTCCGCGTTGTTTTCATCGCCCTAATTGGCTCTGGTGGCGAGGGGAAGGGGCCACTTAAACAGCAGGGTCAGGCACTGTAAAAGACATAGTGTTTTGCACCCCTCTAGCAACACCACTGTTCCAGCCAGCCCTGTCCACTTGTAATTAGGAACATGAGCCTGCATGATCCACTCCCACTCTGCGCCACTCTGTCTCATAATAGTGCCGGGGGGCAGGTGCCCAAACTCACACATAGTTTAGTAGTATTTAAGCCACTTTTGAGGGAGTGGTTCCGGGAAAACATTTCTGAACCTCCATGCCCTGACAGGAAAGGGAGTGGGTTGAGCATGCTCACATTCACTTTCCTGTAGGCAGGGCTAGCTCAAACATATTGTTGAGTTAGCCCTATGAAGGAAGAGTCCCTGTGTTGCAGGAAGCAGGGGAGGGGGCCACAGTGAGCTTTCTTAATCCACAAGCCCGCTGTTTGCCTAGGTCAGTGTTATTCAAACTGTGGGTTGGGACCCACTTGGTCGATTGCGACCTGATGTCAGGTGGGTCGGGGAAAGCTAGGAGGAACCATCTTGGGACTTGCAGGCCTTATTCTAGTTATATCTCTTTTGTGAGTGTTAACAGTTTGAATTTTCAAGTGAGGGGTGTTTTTTTTTTGTTTTTTTTTTTTAGTTCAGTGCTTTTACATCATATTTTGTCTTAAGCTTTCTTTCTGCCAGGGATGCTTCATGGTTGTACAATTGCTGCAGTCCAAGAATGCCAATTTGCATTTCAGGAGTGTCATTTTATTATGTCACAATGGCAACACTTCCTGCTTGATGATGTGACTTCCAGCCATGACATCACTTCCAGGTTAATGACATCATGTCTGGTTGGTCCTGAAACAAGTGCCATTCTTAGGCCCCTATCTAAAAAGTTTGAATACCGGTGGCCTAGGAAATGCATTCCTTATCATATCTGATATAGTGATTAATTGAACCTCAGCTATGATAAGTACAGATGCCCAAAGCAAAAGAGTTACCGCCTGGGTGAGATTTTTTGGATCTCCTGGTTATTGTCGAGTTTTGATTTCAGTTCCAATCTGAAAAATCACCAACCTACTAAAGTCATGCCTGAGGTGAAATTTGATCCAGAAACCTCCCAACTCACACTCTTAGCTACTTGTGCTACACCAGCTCATATCAGAAACATGTTTTCCACTCCCGTTAACTGAACAAGCTGCAATCACAGAACATGTTTTTATGAGCTGTTTGGTGAAGATGGCTTCAGTTCTATTACCCTTTTCAAGGACCAACAGATTAAAGCTCTGGGCAGGAGTACCTACTGCCAAAACTATTAACGGGAAGGAAGGAAGCAGCAACCTTGTTATCTTTCTCTGTCCCTGCAATAATGGCTGGTGGCTTTCCGACATGTGATGAGCATCCCATATGGCAGCCTAGCTTGTTTGTTTCCTAAAATACTGCATGCTATTTTCATAAATTATACATGTCAGCTCAATAATTCCCTCAGGTTAATATATTGACTTAATTAAGGAAAACAAAGGGTGGATAATTAGACTAACAGCCTCAGCTTCTCACTGAGTTCAGGAAAAAAATATACCTCTTTCTGTTTTTCCTCAGTGGTTTTATTTATACGCCAAAGTTTAGCATTAATAAGGTGTTGTGTGTGCTTTTTCAAAAGGCCTTATGATGCTTAGTACATGTCACTTCTTTGCTCTCAGAACATTGGTTCTCAACTGCAGGATTGGGATGCCCAAGGGGGAAGAAGAGCTCAGCTGCGCCATCTTGGAAAGCTGGACACTACCATCTTGGAAGCTTCTTTTGAACAAAAACTCTGCCACAATCTTGAAATGCAGAGCTTAAGAACATGGGTGGTGAGAATGCGAAGTGGGCAAAAGGTAACACAATGAGAGCCTGAGCATTAGTTGTTCTTGGGATAAGTGTTTATGATAGTAAACAAAGCACACTCACCACCAAACTATCTTTATGAAAGGCATTGTCCTCCCTGCGCTTACTGGGGCACCTTTGCAAATTAGTGTGGCAAAACTTAGTGGTTGGGTACAATGGGAATTTCTGGCTAGGGAAGGGGCTTATCTATTAGACTACCATCTCTTAAATATATATACCATAATGGCTACGAGGGAAACTAGCCTTGCCTTGGGCTCATCTTGGGGTGTATGTGCGGCTGTGCTGAAGTTTCTCGCCAAGCAGACATTTCACACCTTCCCTATAGGCAAGTCCGAGCACATGGGAAAGAGGATCATAAATACTCTGAAATACTTCCTAAAATTTGGCTTTAAAACTTTGATCAGCAATGGCAGAGAAGCCACAATGCAATCTGTGCCATGTTGTTCTCAGTGCCAATGAAACCCTCAAAATTCAAACATCAAAGCATTCAAAACATTCTAAAAAGGATTTGGAGTTCTTTTGACTTTCAAAAAGTGTGATTTAGTAAAAAATAATCACTCCCTGCTTAATGGCACCACTTGCAGCTCTAGCACTTGGGAGGTCCTGACAGGTTATGATACCTAAAAAGGGGGTCGTGGTGCAAAAAGGATTGGGAACCACTGATCTAACAGAAACTTCTAGAAGTTAGCAGTCTTACGATTATCATCACATGATGCAAGATTTTCCTCATAGAGATTTGCCCTGAACAAGCCAAGTCACAAAAAAGATGGATTAGGCTGTGGCTGTTCCATTGCCCCCTCCCACAGTTGAAGTAGGACTGAGCAGAATTTCCAGGGTGGGGGGCTCGGAACATGTACCTACACTTGCAGAATGCGAAGTGTATTTATTGGTAAAACAGATGTTAGGAGGAGGATAGGCTATGCTAAGGCAGGAATAAAGATTTATTGGAAGATGTAGATACGAGACAGGATATGGAAATATCCTTTATTTATTTAAAATAAATAAATCTTTTATTTATTTATTTATTTATTAACCTTTGATTGGCATACAACGTACAACAATATAGCAATATACAAATGAAAATAAAATACATGACCAATGGCCAACCAAAGGGACCAAATAGTTATAACACATGTTCAGAAGTGCGGTCGAAGCGCTGAATATTAGTTTTGATGATGAGCATCAGAAAGAGAGCCAATTGATTGACTACATCAGGGTCCTCAGACTCAAGTAAAGATTTAAGGGTCATCTCTATTGTGTCCACACCCAGCTTGTTCAAGAGAGGTTGAAAATAAAGCTCTCTGCTCTTAAGGTGCAAAGGACAATAAAAGAGTAAATGCACTAAGGTTTCAATGTTAACTTGTTGACAAGGACAAAGCCTTTCGGTATAAGGTACTCCTTTAAAACGTCCCCACAAAACTTCGGAGGGGAGTACATTGCAACGGGCCAACGTCATGGCCCTACGTCTTGAGGGGATATCCAGGATATACAAGTAGGATGGTATTTGACCAATATTTGTTCGTAATTGGTGGGAAAGAGGCGAGCAACGAGTGTTGGCCATCTTCAGTAGGTTGCAATCGTGCAGTTCTAATAATTTCCCCTTGATCAATCTAAAGGCTTCCATCTGGGGAACCGAGCCAATTAAATCTGGCTCAATCCCCAGTTCAACTAGTTTAGATGACCAAGGCTCCGCGGAGAAGAAAGAGTCCGACAGCATGCACTGGATCAGATCATTATCTGCCTGTGCATAGAAAACTGAAAGCCAGAACTTAGTCACGCGGATCCAAGCAACGGTTGCAATCATTCTTAAACCGGATTCTAAGCACAAAACTGCATATGGGACACAAGTCGGCACCCCGAGTATCTTTCTAAGAAAAAATGCCTGCACTTGTTCGATTGAGTAATTTAGATCTTGAATCCATAATGGTATACCATACAGAACAAGGGCAATGCATTTAGCTGAGAAAACTTTGATGGCCGCTGGGATAAATAATCCCCCTTTACTAAAGAAAAAGTTACAAATAGCCTGAGCAGATGAGGAAGCGGCCATACGCACATAATTGCGTTGTGCAGACCAGGACAAATTATATGAAAAGTGGAAACCAAGGTACTTAAAAGATTTTACTTGTTCTATCTCCACCTTATTTAACCACCATTTCCTAGGCTTCCAAGTCCTGGCAAACACGAGGATTTTAGATTTCTCATAATTAAGTTGTAACTTATTTCTCAAGAAGTACTCGAGGCATTTATTTAATAACCTTTTAAGACCGATGCAGGTGCGGGACATAATCACCGCATCGTCGGCATAAAGAAGAATCGATACATGGCGATTACCCAATTTAGGGGGATGACCATTTGCTAAGTCTAGACAGGGGGGCAGATCATTCAGAAATATATTAAACAAAATAGGGGCCAGCAAGCAACCCTGTTTGACCCCTCTATTTGTTGAGAATTCCTTTGTTAAACTCCCCAAGGAGGAGGTGCGCACTTGGCACATATTGTTGGAATATAATCCCTTAATGAGGTGTAGTAGTCTATTGTCTATTCCAAGGTTTTGAAGTTTGTGCCAAAGTAGGTCCCTGTCCACACTGTCAAACGCCGATTTGAGATCGAGGAAGGCCACAAATACTTTAGATTTTTGATTGATGACATATTTAGAAGCCAGATGTTTTAATATAAGGCCATGGTCAATTGTTGATTTGCCTTTTGTAAAACCTATCTGCTCAGGCCTAATGATGTTATTTTGCTGGATCCATGAGAGTACCTTATTCAACAGATACTTCGCATAAAGCTTACCAACAATTGACAAAAGGCTGATTGGCCTGTAATTTGCTGGATTAAGAGGATCCCCCTTTTTGTAAATTGGGACAATTATAGATTTAAGCCATGCGTTGGGAAAAAGTCCCGTGGAGTTGACAGCAGTAAATAATTTACCTAACAAAGGCATCCAAAAGGGCAAGTCAGCCTTAATCCAATCCGCTGGGATGGCATCCACCCCCGCTGCTTTACCCAACTTAAGGCCTTGAATAAGGGGCAGAATCTCCTCCTCAGTCACCGGAGGCCATACCGGAAGATTGGCTATATCTGGGGAGGATCCTGACATTACCTCCTTGTCCATGACCGATAGTAATTTAGAGAAATGGTCAATCCAAGATTGATTTGTTATATTGCCAATTGGTTCCGGAGTATTTCTAAAACTCCCACGCGTAATACTCCAGAAAGCTTTTGTATCATTTCGAACTATAGCAGCATGCAATTTTTGCCATTGGGTTTTGGAGAAGTCCTTCTTCTTCTCTCTAATCATATTTTTAAAGATTTCATTGGTCACCAAATATTCCCTAAGAGTCTTTTGGGAATTTTGAACTCTAAATTTGGCAAAAGTTGCCCGCACTTGGGCTTTCACCTGTCTACAATTCTTGTCAAACCAATTGGGGAGAAGTAGACCATTTCTAGTAGCTAGGTTAGGTTGAGAAGAAACCAGACTAGAGACCATTTGGTTTGATAATATTTCGTAAGCTCGTACCACCTTCTCTGGATTAAAATCCCCCATCATGGTAACACAGTATTTCTTATTCACTTCTAGGTCAAGTAAAGTATGAACCCTGGTAAGCGTATTGTCATCCCAACGTAGTTTAAATAACGTAGGGCCCTTATCGAGTTGCAAAGGGCAAGTCGTGCACACCTGCACTTTGAATTTAAGCCAAACCCGTAGGGGAAGATGATCACTCAAAGTCAGGTCGTCCACCAAAAACCCCTCCACCAATTCCAATAGGGGGAGCGAAACTAAAATGTAATCTATGACACTACAACCCAATACCGAAATAAAGGTGAACTCTGCTGAGTTTGGGTAGAGCAGGATACTATTGAGCCACGTCATATTCATTTGGAGGCAGAATTTTGCCAAACACAGTCCTGCCTCATTTATGATTTTGTCTTTGGATTTCCTTGCCCAATAGTTCGGAGGAAGTCCTATTTGATCGTGGTCACCGTCCAGGATTTTATAAACAGACAAAAAATCATTACCCACTCTAGCATTTAGATCTGCACCCAAGATAAGGAGCGCCTGGGGATAGTTTTCTCTCAATGTTGAACAGCATTCAGTGAAACTATTCCAGACCATCCTACATCGATCCTTAGTACATTGAGGGGGGATATAGGCATTGATAATTAACAAAGTGAGCGCTCTACACTGGACCTTAACAATCAATATACTAAAGGTAGATTGCGACATCGTGAGCAAAGATGCCTTCCAGGACTCTTTTACTAGAGTGACTAGGCCCGCCTGTGGGCGACCGCGCTTATTCATTTTAACTGCTGGCAGATGGAAAGATTGATATTTGGCCAGTAAAAAAGGCTCCTCAGCCCACGTCTCCTGCAAACATACAATATCATTTTTCGATACATAATTTAAAAAGACAGGGTCTTTTCCTTTTTTCTTTAGACCGGCCACATTCCAAGAAGCCAATGAGAATTTATCAGACAAATGAGATTTAGTATAAAGGAGCGATTGTGGGACAGAAGTGTTCGTGAAGGCCGAGAGGGTGGTATCTCTTTCTAGTCAAGTTGAAACAGGTCTCCAGACTTCTCTAGAGAACACAGTCTTATATCTTTCCTCGTTAAAACCGCTCATTTGCCTGGATCTAAGCAGATTTTTGTTTCCATCTTCACAAGTCGGCTTATCCCTGTACACTACAGGGGAAGGGATCCGCTTCTTAGCTTTATCTCCAGATGGATCTCCATCAGCCCTCCCTAAGTTAGCTTGGTAGCTAGAGTTTGTAAAAGTTTTCACTCTTCGGGAGGGCTGTCTATATCGAATTCTGTCCTTTAAGCAATCTTGTTCTACCTGGGCCATGGGAAAGTTACCTTGGGTGGTCATCAAGTCTGAGTGAAGGAACAGCTTACTGGAGGGACTACTATACTTCCTAGACCTACAAGAGTCAAGGTTCTTTCGCTGCCTTATTGGAATATTATTTGGAAAAGACACAAAAGAGGGAAAGGGGTTTGAAAGGCCCATTGGCCTAGCCTGACGTTCAACTGTCACCTTACCATTCCTGAGAGGACGAATAGTACGCAACTGGGAGGGCCTCATATCACCCCATTGTCTAGAATTATATTTGATGCCAGATGTCTTGCGCAAAAGTTTCCCCTTAGACTCCAATGGCCACCTGGGACTAAAGGTCACCGGGTGGCCCCATTTGAAAGATATCTGTTCATGTTTAAATTTATGCAATAAATTCCAGAATGAGTACGCACACTCGGTATTGATGAACGTGAGAAGAATCCTTCCCCTCTTTGCGTAAGGCACAGAAGGCAGAGCACACTCGCAGGTAAACGACTCCTCAAAAGGCCAGTCCGAACCCAAAATTTTCAAGATAGCAAGTTTGACCTGCTGAGCGGTCATCCATTTACCCTTCGCCCTTGCGAACTTCCAGTTAAAGATGGTTATATGCTGGTTTTCGTGGCGAGGTCCCTCCGTCATTTTAGTTATAGCGGGTCTGCTGTCTTGAAGATGTTTATTTCCAACGTACAGACTGTGAGCCATCTGAAGTGGAGGATTCCCAACACTTTCTGCAGATGTATATTGAGAAGAAGTTCCAACATCACTCTCATGCCAGGTATCGAGGATCATAATATCCCCGTTAGTAAATGTCAGATTAAAAGAGTCTTGGCTCAAGTGCAGAGAAGGATTTGCCATCGATTCAGAAAGTATATGGTCGGAAAAAACTGGGGGCTGATCAGGGGACGATTGAGCTGGGCCAGCCCTAAATTTAGAATAGTTCAGCACAGTCGCCTTTTTACTGGGGTCGTTTGTCACTACCTTGTCAGTTTGACAATGGAGGCAAAAGGTAGATTTAGGTGGCTTATCAGATGGCATAGGCTGTGCACTCAACAGGTTGCCTCCATGTGGACCACCATAATCCGGCATAAGAACAGCATCAATCTTAGCCCTTATTTCGAGTATCTCTTGGTACAACAGATTTAACTTGTTAAACGTGTTCTTGACTGTCAAAGCCACTAGACAACATTGGTCTCTCATTTGAAGGCACATAGACTGCATTTGATGTTCCGGAGAGACAAAAGGGGTCGAACTGCTATGTGTGCTATTCAAGTCAAGCCAATCTTTGAGAGGCGAGATGGAAAATCCCTGGACATCTCGGGTGTCAGCTTGAGGCCAAGTGAGATTCTCAAACAATAGGGGGTCCAGGGTCCATGTACCCGTGTCTATAAAAGAGCCCTCATTTTCATTGATAGAGGCTAAATCATTATTACTACAATCTCTGTATGAAGGGTGGGAGGATGATGTTAAAACTCCCGAGGGCGCCTGCCTAGCGTGAGGGCAAGAGGATCCTATGTAGTCTGAATTATCTTGAAGTGCAGGCTCGTTTGAGTTTGTCCGCGCCACACAGTAGTCCTCTATCCGTTTCTGAGCACAATTATCAGAGTTTGGCGGTTTAGCTTTTTTTCCTGCCTGGGCTCTGGTCGTCACCATGTTGGAGGCTAGAAGTTGTTATCCTTCCAGAAAAATAGTAATTCGGTGCTTGCCAACAATACGAGCTATGCGAAAATCTTCCACCACTGAGGAATAATATTTTTCACATAGGCACACACTCCCGCAACTAAGATAACAAAGACGCCATTTTCTGCTCCGTAAAGTTCTTCAAACGAAGGCCAAACTGTAAATCCTAAACAGTTGGCTTAAATATCGTAGAATTCCTTCCACTCTGATACAGACGTCAGTAGTCGCAGGGAGAGATAAAGGAAAGAAACAACAAAAACTTACTGGCAGGACGCCACCTTCCACTCCTTCCCCCCGGTAGCAGAGCTTAAACAGGCGGTCGGTTGTTTTGTTGTTTAAATTCAGCCTAAATGAATGTCCTTGACTCCCAAACACAGGCGACTTCCAAACACCAACAATGAAGGGAAAAGAAAATTCGTTTAAAAAAGACTATCGCTGGATAAAGCAAGTAGAAAAATAAATAAAACACAGGAGCTCCCACTCTAACATGCTCAGCTGGGACTCTCCCTTGCTCAGTCTCCCTTTTGCCAATCATGCCCTAAAAATTGAAAGGAAAAAAATTGGCTGGAGGAAAGTGCACAAGAAGTGCACATAGCCTTTTAAGCCCAAGTTCCTAAGTTTAGAAGAGTTTAGAGGTTTGGCATGTGGGCCTTCGGGCACAATCCTAACCAATTTTCCAGCACTGATAGAGCTGTGCCAATAGGGGGCTGCATTCTTCACTTGGGGGACAGTCACGCAGGCCTCCTCAAGGTAAGGGAATGGTTGATCCCATACTTCAGTATTGCATTGCCCTTACTCTGCTGCTGGAAAGTTGGTTAGGATTGTGCCCTTAGTTTCTGATGCAGTGGGCAGCCTACCAGGCCTTGGGATGCTAGATTCTATGCAGCATTTGGAGACCAACTTGACGCAGCAGAGTCCAACCAAAATCCCCCATTATTTAATGGAATACTGCCTATGTGATATAAGAATCTTCTTACTAGTGGATTAAATTGATTTTGGGATCCTCCCCTTTGGTGTGCAATATGAATTTTCTGGTATATAATTGCCAAAGTACAGGCAGAACCTGAACAGATAACACTAAATAGTTTTCATAATGCAAGCTAGGAATTTTCATCATTGCTGTTCCCCAGAGTACATGATCTGCTTAAGCTAGAATATTCTGGCAAACATAGATCAAGATGGCATTGGCGGGTTTTCCATTGACTTATATAGAAACCGCACAAAAAACAATCCTGAATGCAATGTGATATCCAATGTTGGCAGACTTAGTTGACTTGAGCCACGCTTCCTGTCATCATTTATAAACGTTTGAAATACTGTCCATAGCTTAAGTAGAACATGAATGAGGAAATAATTCAGGAATACAAAAGAAAAGCAGGGCTTGTAATATTACTAGGGAGCTCTGTGTTATTTGTATCAGAAGTGAGATACAAACCAGCGATGTTCTCATTTGCCAATTCAGAATAGCAACTTTTAGGATTATGTTTATATTGCCACTAGCTTTTTGGTACCCAGCATTGCCCGGGTAGTTATTTATCCCAAGGTTCTATTGCACACGAAATTACCAATCAGCTCAGCCAATCGTTCCAGGTGTTCCAGCGGGGCATGGCAGACATTTTGTTTTGCACCCTTTCTCGCCCCCCATGTTGAGGGGCCCCCGAACCTGGACTCCAATGGCATGGGGAGCGTCCCCCAGATCCCAACATCCCTCTCCCAGATACCAACATCCCAGATCTGTTCTGCAGGACTTCAGCAGCTATTCAACACTTTAAAGGCTTCAGGTGCTGGAATATACTCTGCATGTCATAATCAGAGTGACATCATAATCAGAGTGACATAATCAGCAATGACATCATAATAGATTGCCTCAGGACACCACATATCAGCTGAGGTATACACACACGTTCAGGCCCCCCTCGCGCCCCCTGTGGGGACTGAGGGGGGCCTGACCCCCGCAGCATTTGTCGCCAGGCCGCAAGGTGTCTGCGTGCCGAGTTTGGTGTCAATTGGTCCAGGCGTTGCGGAGCCTATGCGGCACATGCACACACACACTTTTTTATATATATAGATTATATGAAGGGTTTGGATTTGTCTAACAAACAGTGCAAATAATTTCATGTAGTCAAGCTAATGTTGAGCTCATATTTATCAAAAGACAGATATTCACTCAGTCTTCTGGCAAGCCACAGTTGATGGGGTCTTCACAAGCCAACATTTTCCTTGTTTTTTTTAAATCCTAGCCTCCCCCCCCCCTTGCAGTCTTGACACATTTAGACACCATATTGAAAAATACATCACAAAACTAGGTCCATCAATAGCTTGCCTGCATGTTTTGGGTAGTAAAATAAGCTTGACATCATTTCCTGAAGAGAAATGTGGTGTTGCACTAGATTGCACTTTATACTTTCTAGCTAGTTAGATGGAGAAATGAAGAGACTCGAGTGACTTGTATAGGACTTATATTCTTTACCCAACTTTCTGTAATACATCAATCAAAGATGTACACATCATTAAAGTACACGCACCAAAAATCTCATAAGTCACTGCATCACTACTTGAAAATGCTTTCAAAAGGAAGGCATTTGTCTTTCAGAACACCAATTACTGCATTAAACAAACCTTCCAATGTAGGGAATTCCACAGCTAACATATCACAGCAGGAAAAGATCAGTCCCAGCTAGCAGTCAACCTAGTTTCCAAAATTTAATGCCTCACACCCTTAATAGAGAGATCCAGAAGACCAAGAGTTTTAAGAAGTTCAGCCTCAAAGTCATAAAGGAAGCATCTTGAACACATCCCTGATTCTGCCTTTGGTATAGTCATTTGGTTTCTGCAGAACCATTAAGATAAAACAAATCAGAACAATAGCTGAGGAAGAGTGGGGAACTTATTTTATATATCAGAGCATGTATGATCACTTGACTCAATTATTATATCCTTCGCTTGCTTTGGGAAGGGGGCACAAAATGTGCTGCTTTCTAACACAGAGGGTTCCTTGTGTTGCAATACCGGCATGCCCCACTATCCAATTTGGTTCAGCTACCCACGGATATTGGGACACCTATTAGAAAGATAAAGGTTTCCCCACGACCAAATGGTCCAGCTGTGACCGACTTTAGGGGGCGGTGCTCACCTGTTTCTAAGCCGAAGAGCCGGCATTTATCCTATGGACAAGTTTCCATGGTCATGTGGCCAGCATGACTATAGGCTCAGGTGCACGGAAATCCATTACCCCCACCCCAAGTGGTACCTATTTATCTACTTGCATTTGTATATGCTTTTGAACTGCTAGGTTGGCAGGAGCGGGGACAAGCAACGGGAGCTCGCTCTGGGGCATGGTCTCAAAGTGCCAACCTTGCGGTCAGCAAGCTCACAACTCAGCCGTTTAACTTGCTGCGCCACTATGTCCCTAAAGATAGGGCAACATTAAACCAATCTTGTTTTTTTTTTTAACCTTGTTCTGGCAAAACTACTGCTGTTCCCCCATCCTTGAAAAGGCACTCCCAGTATCCACAGTTTCAGGTATCCATGGAGGGGTCCAGACCAAGTTGAGGATATTGCTAAAACAAATCCTGACACTGTAAATTGAGTTGATTTTTTTTAATGGACCAAATTATCTGGACAGAAGCAGATTTAATTGCTATAAACTTTGAAACCAAAGTGTTGATCTAGTTCCAAAACTGAGCAGCCAGATGCCTGTGGGAATCTTACAGGCAGCAGACGTAGGTGCAATGTCCCTCTCCATTATCGGGTAAATCAGGTAGGCTGATTTAGGCTAAATCTAACAGTTAGATTCAATTTAGTTGTCATGGCTTACTTTTGTCCAAGTCTTTTTTGAGAGCAAGTAGTGAACTCCGTAGAGAAATAAGTGTCCTTTGCTTAAATGCTTTCCACTGAGAGCACGGCTTGGCTCAGCTGATCATTTGGAACCATCTTTGAGACTCAGGGCATTGATCCACCTATCCAAGCAACAGCATGCCTCAAGTTTGGTTGATGCAAGCCAAGAACGAGCCATAGCTTGCCACTGTATCCAAATGTGGCAAGCAGAATCGGGTTGTGGTTTGCAGTTGTGCCTCACTCACCAGGAGCCCCCTTCCAGTCTCTCGCTTCCACTGCCCACCAACCACTGGCTCACCCTCTGTTAGCCTTTGGCTTGTTCTAGCTCCAGCAGAGCAGGAGGCAACAGTGAGGCACCATCTTCTGCTTCTCTCCAGCTGCTGCCTGCAGTGGCAAAGGGCCAGTTAGTCAGGGCACCAGGGCTGGGAGAGCACTTCTGCAAGTGTGTAGCACCAAACAGCACTGATGGCTGTCTACCACAAGGAGATTCCATTTAGGGCTACTGTATGTACGTTGCCTGCATTTGTCCAGCCATCGTTAAGCAAGGGGCAATGCTGCTGAAGTATTGATAAAATATAAACCTATCATGCAGATAGATTTTCAGTACGACAAGTTGCAATACCATTTTGTTCCACATACCGAGTCCTGTTTAACTTTGGCACATAATCGTGACTTGACCATCTCAGTAAATTCTACTTGAGTTGCATATTTATTTTTCTATCATCTGTTTACTGGCAAGGACCAAATAGTTTAAAATCAGAACACATTAGCCCTCTTTTACAAATCAAAGCAGCATGCTGTTCACCATTTTTATTTCTGAGAAGTCAGTTGCTAAAATAAGTCACAATTCAATGTTCACATCCACAAAAGGAACACAAGTTATGTTAATATGAAAAAAACAGGAACATGATTAAAAGACAGGGACAGTTAGTGGCAAGGTACGTTATGTTTATTCACAAAGTAGTTCCTATTTAAACATAAAAATACTTTTGTCCTTAGGACAAGTCAAGCTTATGTCAACTAAGAGAACATTGAAAATTAAAAAAAAACCCATATTTTTGATATGGACCAAGAGCTATAACTTGCAGCTTGATAGGATGTCTTCCACTAGTCTTTTGTAGACCCAAGCATCACCCTTCAGCCGCTGCCTTCTGATGCCCATTACTTCAGGTTTGCCAAGCTGGCAAATCTCCAGCTCAAACTGCATTGTCACTTTGCCGAAGTCTGACTGTGTCTGACACTTCAGTTTATAGCTATGCAAGGCAAAAGTAAAAAGGGAATTAGTTCAGGCACACACAAGTCTGATAGGTTAAGGAAGGTGATTTATTTAAGATGGTCAAGATCCAGCTTTAAGATGGGCAACAGCGTCAACAAGGGCCAACAGGTATGGGCAGAACATTTTCCACTTGATCTTCCTCTTATAACCTAGCCTCAATATTCAGTATTAGGCACCTCATGAAATTACCTGGTTTGGAAGACAATGTACGCAAGTATGCGAGATGGCACATTTTATTGAGCAATTAATCTACTCAAAGTCTTTGCTGATGAGAAAAGCTGCATAGCAATGCATAGCTTTTGCATAGTTGCATAGCGGAGCAACGTGTAAGAGATCAGATTTGATCCTCAACAACATTCAATAGTGTCCCTGGTACAAGCACTGAGAAGGATCTCAGACCACACTGGGTAAGGTGAACTAAGTGCCAGTTTAAAGCAGCTTCATAACTGACAGATGCCCAGTGCTGTTGTTTCAGCTCTGAAGCATTCATCGTACCACTTCTCTGCCAAAAAGATCAGCAGCTTGTTTCGCTTCCTTTTCCAAGACCGTTGATAAAGGCATCATAAAAACATTAAGAGTGCAATCCTAACCTGGAGTTAGGCTGGGACAGTTAGGAGAGCAAAGTTTGGCGGGCACAAGGGACACTGTAAAGTGCATTTGGACCATTCTCAGAGTCAGTGGGGAATGGTGCATGTCTGTGTGCTGGCCTTTCTGACTCCAAGAGTGGTCCACACATACTTTACAGTGTCCCTTGTGCCAGTCAAATTTAGCTGGCCTAACTGTGCCAGTCTAACTCTAGGTTAGGGTTGTGCCCTAATGTAAGTTACTGCTTTTCTGTTACATGGACAAGTTGAGCAAGATTTGAAACTGTGTTTCTGGAGGTATTCTTAATATTAAGAAGCAGCAGAAACACAAGTTAGCAGCTTCTAGTAGAGTCAAAGAAAAAATAACTGAGGAAAATGTATACTTACCCTTTTTGTACAAAATCAACTTGCTTTGTGGGGAGAACAGCAATTATTTCCTTTAGCAGTTCATCAGGATTCAGTAAGTTAGTTGTGGTCACATTGTAATGAGCCTAGAAAAAATGCATTTTAACACACGTATTATAGTCTTTCACAGCCACATGACTAAAGTTAAATTACGATATTTGGGACTGCCTTTTAATAGCCACAACTTAAAGCAGGAACCTCCCTGCTCCCTTTTCAGTACTGGGACTGTGATTGTGTCAGTATCCCAATTATCTCCACTGCATGGTTCAAAATGACAGGATAAAATAGACTTTTAAACCAGTTTTCAAACTTTTTAGCACCAGGGCCCACTTTAGAATGACTATTGCAGTGGTTCACAAACTTTTTAGGGACCCTAGAGGCTGCTGCCTGATTTATAAATTCCAAGGGGTGTGGGTATAATGTTTTGGCAGCAGTGCTCCCCCCCTTAAGCAACAGTTTAACACTTGATGCACATAACCTAATCTGCCCTCTCAGTTTTGTGAACCATCAGAAATGGGGTCACAACCTGCTGGTGGGTCCTGGACACACAATTTGGGAACTGTTAATCTATCAGGATTCACAGGAAGTGATGTCATTAACCTAGAAGTGACACCATCAATTTAGGCTTCAAATCCAAGTGACAATTCGAAGGTCCCATTATGCAGCATGCACATGTTGTTATTTTGCATAGCTTCAAGCATTCCAGCTAAAGCGGAAAAGCAGAATGCAGACTTGGATCCTTCTCCAACCACTCAGCCTTCACCTTTCCAGCATCCCATCTTCCCACTACTCAGGGCAAAGCATCATGCCGCTCTCCTGCCATGCCCTGCAGCTCTGTACCCTGTATTTTCAGCTCTGCATTTTTATTGGCAGCTGAGCTAGGTATCATGTGCCCCAACTAGTGGGTCCCAAGCCACAATTTTAGAAACAGTGCTTTAAACTAATGATTCAATAGAATGGCAAGCATTGATGTCGGAATGAAATTTGCTACACATATATAGGACCCCCCAATCCCTGTAGTCTTTTTGGGTGGGAAGGGTGATGCAAAATGTAGTGTAATGAGATGTCAAGCGAGGCCTACCTAGGAATGTTTACTAGTAACTGCCATGCTCTGTGTTGAAGTATCAGTTTTTAATCCCTACAAGCCACTAAATTTGCTGGAAATCGTACCAAGTAGTTTTTGGCTCACTATTTCCTAAGAATTGCCAAACTTATGGCACAATAGCCAAAGGCATTTGTCAAGTGTTGCTACCACCTGTAAGTTAGTTCTATCCGGAGAACAGATTCAAAGCTGTAGTGCTCAAAGAGCAAAAGATTTATATGTGCCACTGCCCCAACTGGCAGATTCTGTCAATCTGCCCTTTGAATTTTTGCTAAAAAGGCTCAGATGTTTAAATGTGAGCCATAAAAACCCCTGAACGCAGCATAGGCTTGGCACCTTCTTGTTGGCACCTACTAGTTAAATATGACAAGGGTGCAAATTGCAAGCTTATGTGACGGTGATTAGATCTGGTACATTGCAAGAGCCATGTGATAATATAAGTGTGTTTAGCTGTAGCTGAACCTCTGCTGCTAAATCTAAAAGTTGCTGAAGCCGATCACAATTTGGAGTTAAGTCTGCAAGTAACTTTCCAAATTTTGCCTTTCTGCAATGAGTGGTAAAAAAATTCAAATGTTGCATACACAGGAGGGGTGTTTGGTGGTCAGAATGCACCTGAAAGCTTTGTTTTGGAAGTTATGGCAAAAATCAGTCTAGCATGTTATATAGAGAACGTATTTAAACATTTCAGCTGTTACTGAATGAAGTGTTCAGCTAGCTATTCCAAGGTGAGAAAAACACTGTCTATAATAGGCGTCACCACCATTTATGTCCCAGGATTTCCAGTCCTGAACCAACATCAACTGCTACTTAAAGCAGCCTGCTCCTTTTAACCCTCCAAAAGACTGTACTGTGTAGAGAAACGTTTCTCAAGTGCAAGCAGGTGGGATGGTAGACGTGTCCAGCCACCTGACAGCTGCAGCTCTGTTAACCTTCAAAACGAAATAGGTTGTGGACAGCTTCCTATCAGCACAGACTGAGAATACTTAAGAGCTGCAACTGTGAAATATGGAAACAAGGTTACATAAGCAATTGTGCCAGACTATTAGTATTTTGGACTATGAACTGCTGGCCTGCTTTGAAAATAAAAAAGTGTCACGCTTGCTATTTGAGAAAAGCCACGCTTGCCTCGCAAAATCCAATTTGCAGTTCATGCGATCCCAGCCATTGACTTTGCAGCCAAGACAGACATTCATATCCACCTCCCGAGTTTTGTCACCAAACTTCTCCTAGTCCCAGTGGGAGGGGAATTCCAGCGGCCTTGGCACACCTACCCGTAGCTTCCTGGGGCCTTCTTTTGTTGATCCTTTTCTTTTGCTTGGCGTGAGCATTGTAATCACTTTATCTAAGCCTCTTTCAAGGCTCCCAAACATTTTGGCTCCTTTTCTCTTTTGTCCAATTTCCAAATGAGCCTGGTTCAGATCCACTTCCACTGAGCGACATCTGTCACAGTAAGATATAGCAAGGACACAAGTGTTTTCAATGGCTGGAAATTGCTAGTTTTAGAGATATTGGGGAAAAAAAGAATTTTCACCCTTTTGGGTGGATGGGGGAAGGAAGCGAAGACAAGACAAAAAAGAAAAGGAAACAGACACGATAAAAGGACCTGCTGTGCAAAGCCGTAATTTGGGATTTCAACAGAATTGTATACATGCTCCAATTCTCTGGGGGCACAAGAGTGAATTTTAATTATGGAAAATAGGAATGTATCCAAGATTACTGAAGTGTGTAATGTTCAGATTTTTTCCCCCAGCCTTTTAATATTTGTTGGTAAGTGTAGGAAAGGATTTAAATACGTTTTAAAAGAGCAAACAAAGATGCTGCTGGAAAAAAAGCTTTCCTCGTCAATACAAGGATTAAGATTGTACAATAGACTATCTGAATGTGCTCAAGGAACTGGACATTTACCTTCTCTCAGGGCTAATGACTCCTGCTGCCAATTCCTCTGAATTTGCTGGAGTTGGCGACTTCTTAACTGGGGTCTCTTTGGGGGCTTGACTTCTCTCTGCAAGAATCTCTCTTGTCTCTGCAAGCATCAACCACATGTTGAGAAAACAAGATTTAGAAAGATACTTTGTTGTAATCACCACCAGCCCCACCAACGCCGACGTTGAATAATCTGTTGCTTATCAGTTTGGCAGGAAAATCAGGGTCCTCCAAAAATAAAGCAGTAGTTTTTACATACTCTAGGGACACCCCAGATATGCAGATGTACTGCAAGTAGTGGAAAAACCTGCAAAACAGTCCAACAAGAACCAATTTTGCAGTTGCTTCCAATGCATATGAAGTGTTGAGGGTGTTCAGAGAAGGGGAAACAGACTGGAGGAAGCTGGTTTGCTTGGGTCGGCCCCCATATCCACCATTCACCTAATTGTGTTTTCACATAATCATGTTGTGAGATTCACAACTAAATTATCACCGACAAAGACAACATTGAGGTACAAGACGAGTGATCCTATACATTATGGGGTCGGGAGAATAGACAAGGGGATGCTATTTTCAGCAGCAGCTTTATATACAAATGTCAGAGTGGAGTTCTGTCACTCAAATGGCCATCAAAAGGCATTTTTTGTTTGAGCTCAACTTCCATTTCCAACAGTAATTCCTTTCTCTCTTACAGGCCATACCATCAGGAGGAAGTGAACGATTTGGCGTGGTCAACACTCTCTTCTCGTTCTTGGCCCAAGCTGCCGTCTTGGGAGCAGGAAGCACAGAGGGCTCAGGTTTTGCTATAACTGGAGTACCAGAGTTTTCCTTGTTCGCCTGTTTCTTTGCTGCTACTCTTCTTGGCGCAGGAGGAAGAGGTGGTGTGAACTCTCCATTGCTCAGAAACATCTGAAGTTTTCAAGGAAGATTTTGATTAAAAAGGCACACTTTATCCTAGTGGTTGGAGCTGAAAATCAGTATATTGTTTAGCACGTCTCAAGTCAGTCCAAGCATCCAAGTCAGTCAAGCCTACTACTACATTCAGCAGATAAGGTATAGCTGATCTAAGTAGGATGAACTACAGGCATGCTCTGGCATCTTCTAGGGTACCGTTCTATCTTTTTAATAGGCATCCCAGTATTCATAGTATCTGTGGATAACTGAAACTGTGATACTGGGGCATGCATGTATATTCACATTAAGTGATACAAACTTCTCCTTTTACTCTCTTTATTCATTTTTATTCACCTTTATTCATAATAAATGGTTTTATTAAAGTCATTACTCCCTCTAAATCTTCCTTTCCACTCCTATTGTAATAAGAGGCAAAATGTTACAACATTCTTGACTTTCTAAACCTGCTTGACTAATGCTTGTGTAATGCTTGTGTTAAGCATTGTTCTGCTTGACTAATGCTTGTGTAAATTGTGATGCTTTCTTAAAACTTTTATTCAGATCACCCATTACCATCAGTACTCCTGTCATGGAACACCATACATTATCCATAAACAAGGTTCTATTTCTTAAAGCTACATCATGTACTGTAGGGTAACTTGATCCCAGCAATGCTCAAACCCACTTCCTCAGCCTGGAACATTCATATATTATACTTTTATTCCACTCGTCTTCTAGAAAGCTCAAACCATTTTACATCGTCTCTCATCCAGGCAAGAACTGGTTGCCAACGCACTTCCAGGTGCAATTCAGAAGGTGCTACTTATGACCTTTAAAGAGCTTGGGGCCAAGGTACCTGCAGGATCACCTTCTTCCATACGAGTCTGAACATCCTCTAAGGAAGGGGTGTCAAACTCATTTCATATAGTGAACCCAATAGCATCACTGAAGTGACATCATTAAGCAGATGTCACACAAAAGTGGCATCATTAAGCAGATGATGGCCAGAAATAAGCAATTTTTTGTCACATAGAAACACAGCTGCAAATGACAAGAGAAAATGTGCAAGTCATAATTTTAAGATCTGAGAGATCCAATTATAATGGGGGCCAGATTCATGTTCCAGGGGCTGCATCCAGCCTGCAGACCTCATGTTTTGACACCCCTGCTCAAAGAGAAGGTTCTTTTACAGGTCCTTCTGCTGGCTGAGGTGTACTATATACACAGTGAAGTACCTTCTCAGGAGTGGCCCTATGAAATCCCCTCCCATGCAAGGTACTCCTCTGCCCTCAATGTTTCCAGAAGAGGCTGAAGAGTTGTTTCTCTCCTGGTCTTCCTCAAGCCACTTTGCCTGCTATTTTGCTTTCTCTCTTGCTGTCCTTTTCCAACGTAATTTTACAGGTCTTTAACTTTTGTTTTGTGCCACCTTAGATCCAGTGTGAAATGCAGGAGACAAACCTTTTTAAATAAAATTCAACACACCTGCTCTCAACAATGCTAGACCAGATGCTCCCATAACAAGCCTCTGAACCTCAAGGTACTATCAAGCTGACCCACCCATCTTCAAGATATTTTTTTTGCTGAAAGTGTGGCATGTTCAATTAATACCATTGCTTGCGTCCAAAAATTCAGGTGATTTAATAACTTTTAAACTTCTATCCTTAAAACAAGATACACACGTGCCATCGTGATAGCTGAGGTTATCTATTGACAATGTATTAAAATGAAAAAGTGAGCAACTATAGGTACCTGCTTTGTTTGAGGGGTATGGAACAACGCCGGCCGGGCTTCTTCATAAGACTGCAGAAATTCCATGGATCCAAATTCACTTGACATTTCATCGGAATCTTCATAAGACAGGGCCTTTCTGAACTGTTCAAATGGACGTTTTTGATAAATTAAATGAACATACTCAGAACTTTTAGGGTTCATTATAAAGAATGTCAATAGTTTGATGTTTCTATGATTTATATTTTTATACTGCTGCTTTTTATGCGAAGTTTATAGCTTGTGTATTTTATGGTCTATGTCAATGGTTCCCAAATTGTGAGTCATGAGCCAATTTCAGGTGGGTCGCAAAGCACCTACAGCAGCCATAACTGAAAATATGGCAAGATAGGATGCTGGAAAGGGGGAGGGGCTGTGTGGTTGTTTTGCTTGTGTCAAAGTTGTAAACTGGCTTTTTCTTTCTGATTCACTTTGCTGTTGGAGAATGGCTAAGAAATAACCCAACTTACTGCTGTATTCTCAAGAAAGCAGCAAGTTCTAGTGTCACATTGACATAACTTCCAGTGGGTCCTGGACAGATTGTCATTCTAAAAAGTGGGTCCTGGTGCTAAAACTGTCGAGAACCACTGGTCTATGTATTTTAGCTGCCTTGGCTGCCCTTTGGGAGAAAGGTGAGGTAAAGATCAAATAAATAAAATTAGATTCCTGGAGAACTGCTAAAAGCAGAGTAGTGTAGACTGCTCAGTACTCAGGTTTAGTGATGTTTCAGATAGGCCATTGAACAGCCTATATATTACAATTGTTGAAGAGTGGATTACCATTTACTTGGTTAATAAATTGTCTGTGTATAATTGCTGTGAATAAGATTAATCCTGCACTATTGAACTTTGCTTTTGACAAAGTTATTATAAGTTTTATAAAAACGTAACAGTTTGAGGTGTTGCTTACAAGTTAAAAAATCCAGGCCCAGCCTTCAGGCTTACAATCACAGACATGGTACAAAAGGAAAACCAGATGCAGAGGGAGAACAAGCCAATTCTGGTACAAAAATTTCAAAAATACATCATGGCCATGGACAAAGTGAATCAAAATGGCTACTACTCCTTCACTGCTCCACCTCTCCCTTCACTGAAAGCCTGCTCTCATTAAATTAGTAGATGTGGAGTGGCATGCACTCTAGGAGGACTGGAATCTTCATCAACGGCTACCTAGATTTCAGCAGCAAATCGGCTGACAAGTTCCACTTTCCTTTATGCATCTAATGTACTTAGCAAAATGTTTACAGTAGGCCTAAAAAACCAACAATAAAGCAGCCAAGTCTCCCTGGTCATTACAATGTTGAACCCCATGAACAGGGGTTGGGCAATCCTAAGTACTGCCCTGTGCTTTTGGAGCAGCAGTAGCACTTTGGTCACCTTACTATCCCATACTCCAACACTCCCTTTGGTAAGGTCAGTGAAGCTTGCATGGGGCTACCAGGCAACTGCTATCGGGGGATTAATGAGGCCGAATTCTGCTGAGCCTTGAACTGTACAACAGCATCATGTGCTTTCAGACCTATGCTTAAATACTGAACTTCTGCTGAAGCTACACCATACAATACGCAACATTTAGTCCTGTGGGTTTTTGTTTTTTTTAACAAGACTAAGGCTCATCAGACTACAGAATGTCCTCAACATGAGCTGCTGCTTTTGGAGTGCTTTCTAGATGGTACAAAGACAACTCACCTTCTGTTCTCCGAATGGAGCTCCGCTAGCACATTCAGCTGTCGCAGCAGGAATTCTCAGACGAACGGGCTTACCATGTGCCTTCTTGGACTGAAGCAGGAGGTATGTGGCAGTCACTTGGTCGTATTTCCACTAATATAAAATGGATTACTTTTTAGATTCGTCCTCTGTGGGGAGAATCACTCTAACAAATCCCACTTAAAGTCATCCCATTTTTAGCCACCTTTCATTAGCTCAAGGAGACTAGGAACCAGGCTGCATGTTTCATAGTACTGCAAGATGTCTACTGACTGTATACATTACCCCGAGGTTCCAGTGCTTATTACAAAAATTAAGGCCTTTCTGAATAAAGTTCAAAGCTTTTATATTAAGCATAAGAGGCAAATAGCAGTACAATCCACTGAAAACCATCACCTATTTTCAAGGCATAAATTGTCTCTCTGGAATTCCAGAAGAGAAATTCTTAAGCTGTACCATGCATTTTAACAGGAAGACAAGGTGGGAATGGGGAGAGAATTGGGTTAAGGGTTCTAGTAAATTTCCCGAGATCACCATAGAAGAAGGTGCATTTTAGTGCCATAACCCATTATGCACATGAAATGCAAGAGGTTGCATCAGGCAATAGAACAGGTGACTATACAGATTTCTACTTGGAGCATTCCTCTGCCAACAGAAGATAGAAGTCTAGCCAATGCCTGCTTCTTCCCTGGAAGTTAGACTTGGAAGTTAGACACTCCTCCATCTCTCTGCACTTACGGGTAGGAAGCCTTCAAAGTACTGGAGGTACTAAGCATAATTTGTGATCTAGCTCCAATACAAAAACATCTCATTACACCACAGACCCTCAGTTGAGTTATAAAAGATGACCTTGTAGGACTGATCATTTCCTGTCTTCCAACAACTTTGGCCCCTCTGACCAAGAAACAGATATGTATGTATTTGCCCATCTGAATAAGTTTGGCAATTTAGACACAATACTTCATTAATTCTGTTTTTCCCGCCCATCATGGTCACAGATTTCTGTGAAATTCACCTTCTGCTTCAGGCCTCTACTGCATTAATTTTACAATTATAAAACAGTCTGTACTTTCGAGTCAATGTGCCATGAAATATGCAAATTCTTACCATGAAATAAGCAGCTGATTGCCATGAAGATACTGTATGAGCAGTGAAAATTTAGGTTTGCAAAGTCTTCTGAAGATGTATGAAATGTGATGAATTCTATGTACCACAGGTATTGAACAGCCAATTTGCAGTAAATCACTTGCTTAAGGCAGATTTCAAACTGTGTTCTGAGTAACACTTTGGTTCTTCAATGAGATCAATAATGAGGACAAGCCTTCCTGAAAAGACGACAGCTTTGCCGCCACTACTATTCGTCTCCAGCAATGTAGATGCAAGAGCTGCTTTAGTGCCTATCTTAAGGTACACTCCCAAGTTCACACAAGGCAATATGGAGTCTTAACAGATCTCGCCACTTACAATATCCCCAGAAACCTTGCAGATAAATATTCCAGGGCAGATTTGGAAAATATTTCTTCAAGATCGTTTGAATCTTGGGGAAAAAAACATTCAATGTTCTACAGTCTTAGAACAGTCTGTGTTCTAAGCTTCTGTGAACATAAGCAGTGTTCGATCAAAGAGAATGTGTGTTTAGACCTTGGGTCATATACATTATACCCACAGTACCAAATGTACTTTCAGTGATTAACATAACCATACATATGCATTAAAAAATCTCAAGGCATATGCTCCACTAAAGGCATAACGCCCCTTTTTCCTGTTATAACTATTGCCATTGGCTTGCAGAAGTTCATATCATGAAATACTGCCAACATCTATCCAATGCCTATATCTTATCCTACACTATTGTGTTAAACAGTATGTAATCCAGGAGTTCCAGCACAATTTCAACAAGTTCTTTAGAGGAAAAAATATGTCCTTCTGTTCAAGGATCTAGCTGCCGTACCTACTTCCTTGAAATATCATTCATTCAAGTAGTATTTATCTACCGCTTTTCAACACAAAGTGGTTTACAGGCAAATAGTAATAATGAAGTTAAATGGGTCCCTGTCAAAAAGGGCTCACAATCTACGTATAAATATGCAAAACACCACCAGCAACAGCCACTAGAAAGACACTGCACGGGGGTGAAAAGGGACAATTACTCTCCCCCTGCTAAATATAAGAGGAACACCACGTGAAAAGTGCCTCTTGCCCAGTTAGCAGGAATTTTAAAAGCTGAATTTTAATAGCCCTTCAAGTAGTTTATGTAGAGATCCAATTGTTTTAAGCAACCTTCCTACCTTCATGAACCCTTTCCATATCAGTTTGGTTGTGGTTAAAACCAGGGTTGGCAGGGGATTCTACTCACTTTCTAGCATTTGAACCAGTGTTATTCAAACTGTGGGTCACGTGAGTCGCAAAAAGCTGGGAGCAGCCATCTTGGAAACTGCAGACCTTACACTTTTTATATTCCTTTTGAGAGTGTCCATAGTTTGAATTTTCAACTGAGGATTTTTTTAGTTGTTTTTAGTTCAGTGCTTTTACATCGTATTTTGTCCTAATCTGCTTTCTGTCAGGGATGTTTCATGGTTGCACAATTGCTGCAGTCCAAGAATGCCAATTTGCATTTCAGGAGTGTCATTTTATACTGTTACCATGACAGTACTTCCTGCTTGATGATGTCACTTCCTGCCACAACATCACTTCCAGTGGGTCCCGACACAAGTGCCATTCTAAAAAGGGGGTCCTCGTCTAAAAAATTTGAATACCACTGATTTGCACCACTCATGAATTAAGTCTCACTGCTACCCCATTCAAAAAGACAATGCAACTAGAAACACATTCAGGTTTCAGGGAAGAACCTCAGGTAAGCTTTCAAGAAACCCCTGAATACAGTTTGAAGACAGTTGGCTTAAAGGAAAGGAAGACAGTACATAGGCAGCTCTAAACTGGCATGTTCAAATACCCTCAAACTATTCCAGAACTGAGTTTAACAGAATGCATAATAGGGTTCAAAGTTTGGTACAGGCACAGTGGCATGTGTATTTAAGGATTTAAACTAGGGCTAATAGAGGCATTGGCTCTGTTCTTGTATCCAGAACTCTGTATAGTGTTTCTCAAAGTTTGGTCTGTATGGCTTACTTAAAGAACTATGAAGGTCAGACATTACCTCTGAAATTAAGTCTGCCATGCTTTCTCGGCTGCATTTATGGAAGACAGCAAGTTCTGTGATGCAGTCATCATCAAGATGCCCAAGCTGAAAGATAGATGTAAATATTTGTGCCTATACTTGCAATCTCCATTTCAATACATATTATTCTACCTTTAAAAAAAAGATTGAGAGAGCGCAAGTGAGCGTTGTCTTCAGGTAGAATGATGGGCTTGCAGCATTGAAGTGATATTTCAGCCCAGCCATTTTGTGAATCTGAACTGAAGGTATGCCAGAGGTGAAGGAATGTATTGGGAACCAGCAACACAACAGAAACATGACCCAGACATACAGCCGCTTTGGACATCACTGCAAAAGCACCCCGGCTATAGCATGCATTTGCTTTACATCCAAGACAGCAACAGGCACCACCATCACAGCTTTCCAGCCTTGAATAAGGACCCTACAGCCCCGTAGATAAGTCTCTTGACTTCAGCCATCTGCCCAAGCTCTGGAAAACACACAATTGGGCAAGTGGAGGGGAAGAGAAGAAGGATCCTCCACTTACATGTAAGTAAAATCCCAAAGCCATCCTGGCACCTCCATGCATTAAACAGCACTAATAAAGGTCTCCATAGAATAGTGCTTTGCCCATTTCCAAACATGTTCTCCTCCCGGCTTCAATCTTGTTTTGCCAAGTCCTCCCATGATTGATGGGTTCTACAGCCCTATTTTTATTTATCGTAAATCACTCTGCACAGTCGGGATAGACATTTCAAGGGCTTCCCATCACTGATGGGAGATGGTGTCCTAGTTTGCTTTTCACATCAGTGCCTAACTATAGGCAGAAACCATAGTTCTGGATGATGGACTGCAACTCCTGAACCTAAAAGCAAACTGTTCTGGATGGGTGGGGAGAAAAGGAAAACTAAATGGAACACGCAGACAGTTTACGTTCATGTAGCTAAGTGAAAAGAGGTTCTAGAGTAGAGAAACAGTGACACTCCATGGACAGAGTGGGGCCTGAATCATTTTTTCTGTACTCAGCTATACCATACACTAGAATTGGTGGATTGCTGCTCATGTTGACCATGGGTTCCTGCTGCATTTTGCCACGGTTCAAGTTTGCAGATCTGTTCCAATGTTATTTGAACAACTTCCCACGTTCTGTACAGAAGCATTTCCAAGCAAGTGTCAAGTGCTCAGAAATGCACTTTAACCCTTTGAAGAGCAAATCCTTCATGAGACCATTCACACTGGATTCACAAGACAAACCAAGTTTTGGAAATAACTAGATTTGGCTGGGATCCAACCGTTTGTTTTAACAGGAACTCAATATTAGACTGATCTCTCAGTACACCATATCGCAGGATTGTATTTGGTATCTGTTCGGTAAATGAGTTTGTGCGGTTCATGCATTCTTTACAATTGCATGACCCCATAAAGGCAGGCCCAGTTCAGGATAAAGAGGTACTGCTTTCCCTTCACTTGCAGGGAAAAAAAGCCCACAAGAGAGTCAAACTGACCAGTGCAGAGACAGAAGCAAGAAATGAAATATCCAAGGTGCACTGAAAATATGTTGTAAAAACCCAAACATTGTTTCAAGTACATTCTCTCAGTATCATTTCTCTTAGTAAGAGAAAATGCAGAACAATGTGTTACTCAAAACATGCTGGGTTGAATAAGCCATATATTTTCCACGTGCCTCAGAGGTTTCTTATCCCTGCAGTAGTGTCTTCCCAACCATTTCACAGAACTTTATCACGTTTGAGATGCATCCTTTTAAGTCCTAAACTTCTTGCAATACCTTTTTGGGGAGAGATGATTACTCATATTAGCATCTTGGATCCTCCTAGGTCCACTTTAGATTAGTTTACCTAGGTCATATGAATTAGTTTACTCACAGGATATTTACTTTGCCACTGGACAGCAAAAGAATAACCTTGCACGACCCATGGATGGTTTAAGAGATGCTTAACTGTAATCCGTCTCTTTGGGTCCACCTAGTGGGGCAAGCAGAGAAAAAAACATGTTTCAAAAGTCAGCACAGGAATTGCTATAAGCAAATGTGGCACAGATGGCACAACACTGCACTGCAATAAACAAAGGGCTGTGCAGCACAGTATAACTTAAAGATAGTTTTTCCAAGCCACCACTCTAGGTTTGTCCTTTAAAGTCAGCATGTCCTCTTGGATCATATAGTGATCCATAAGTAAATCATAGACCATTCTACAAGGTCCATTTTGGGGGTGAGGTGTGGAGAGAATCCAATGCTCATGACAGTGCTCCAGTGCTCAGAGACATTTTAACCCTGCTAACTGGGCAAGAGGCACTATTTTCAAGTGGTGTTCCTCTTATTTTTAGCAGAGGGAGAGTAATTGTCCCTCCACTCCCGCAAAGGGTCTTTTCTAGTGGCTGTTGCTGCTGGTGTTCTGCATTTTTTTAGATGGTGAGCCCTTTGGGGACAGGGAGCCATTTAACTTTATTATTATTCCTGTAAACCGCTTTATGAACTTTGTGTTGAAAAGCGGTATATAAATACTGTTGATTGAGAAATTCCTGTTTGCAGGAAAGGCAAGCCAAACAACTAAAAAAATAAAATTCTATAACTACCCTGGCCATCAGTATTCTGTCTCCTTGACAGGAGAAGACAGACCTATAGTCAAATTTTATTTCCTACATGCTAATCAACTTGAGTCCTCCTTACATAAGAGCTACAATAAAAGGAAATGCAGCTGCTGTGCATGCATGGTCTTTGTCGAAAGTACACAAATTCAAGTCCATGTTTTTCATTGTCATTTTGCATTTTCAAAATTAGATGGATTTATGGAAGATGGGTCTACCAAGGCTGTTGGCCATAACAACCAAAGATAACTCCCTTTCAGAAGGCGTGTGCCTCTGAATACTAGTTGCATGGAGGAAAACATGAGTGGCTATACGGTGCTCAGGGGCATTGTGGAAGCATCTGGATGAGGATGGGCCACCTAGTAAAAAGGAGGCTACCAGTGTTCCCTTTGAGGGGTCTGTGACACTGAATTGCGTGGCACTGTCTCCGCTTTCTCAGCAATGATATCATATATCATAGTTGGACTTCTAGAAAGCTGAGCTTTGAACAACTGTGCAAGACTTGGTTTTGAGCTGCATGGTCTTGCGGCTTAGAAAGAACACTAATGCTAACTGGGTGGTCCTTCAATCTGATCAAGTAGCACTTTTAAGTTCTTTGCAGGCATTCATTAGAGTTCCTTGAGCCACTGATTGTGCCGGGAGATGTTTATAAGGAAAGGCTTTATCAAAAACAGTAAAAAAGCAGGCTAAGAATGCCATTAACATGCACTTAGTACTGTGATATAACCAGAACTTCCCATGCTTTTCCCCCAATTACCTGCAACATCTGTTGCAGAAGCAACACACTGCCAGGCGAGAGCCATTTGGGAATTTCGTACTTTCCCCTCTGCAGAAGAAAACAATTTTAGTATTAGTTCAAGTTGGTGAATTAGCGAGACTTAGAACAGTTATTGCTCTAGTGAGAGTGGGTTCCCCCCTCATCCCCTGACACAGCAATTGTTACTTTCCAGGGTCAGTCTTGACAACTAACAGCAACAGAGCTTGACCAATGATAGGCAAGCTGGAAGAAAACATTTTAAGAACTATTTAATGTGCAATCAACAACAGAGTTTGAAGCAGGGGCAGCAGCAGATTTAAATCCAAAGAGACAAAACTTAAACCATGAAACCTATCATCTTTGGAAGAGTGGAATCCAAGTAAAGAGTGGGAATGAAAGTTAGCATGAATAGACAATGCACTATCAAACGCTTCATAGGACTGAAGCTTTCCCCAGTATACATCACAGCACTTCACTGGGTCAGTCAAGAACATTTTATTCTGTTGTCCAATAGCCAGATACAAAATAGGGCAGACATATTTTGACTATTTCTGTAATTTCTCATAAGGTCAAATTTAAGGGGCCATGAGCAGAACAGCCAGAATTTTCTCAAGTGCAACCTATGGCAGACTAGATAGGAAACCACGGCAAGCTATTCTTGAGGAACTGGAGTCAAACAGAAAAAGGGAGGGGGGAACAGAAAAAGGCTAAGTGTTGTGCGGTCAAGATGCCTTAAGGAAAATCCAAAGATTAAAAGCCCATGTGATTTTGTAGGGTTTTAGGCCACAGAATAAACACTTAACAGATGGAGTTTCATTCACAGGTAATGACTTCATTGAGGATTTGCTTCCTTTTCCCAAACAACCATTTGCAACTAATCAATTAGCCTTGTAAGATTGTTTTTTAAATCTGATTTTAGCTTCCCCTGCCCCATCGCATCATCTTTCCAACAGGGTTCAACCAAGTTCACTAAATCTAAGAATGTGAGAATTTCAACAACCTTTAGTATTTTTACTAGTATCAACAAGGCTTTAGTATCTTCCTATGTGGAATTCCTTATCAGGCAATAGGGGAGAAAGTGTAGTCTGCTTTATTACTAGGCACTAAGTCAAAGATGCATCTAAGCAAACAGATCATGTAATCCACTTGCCTCAGAAAGTCAATAGAGGTCATAAAAAATGTGGTCAGGATTTGTGATGCCTTCTGCACTAGGAAAGGCTAAAGACCTTGGAACCCTTTGGAATAAAACACACATTTCAAAGTCTGCTTTGGAAATGGTTACTCAAGGGTTTGGGATGCACTGTCACTATGACACACCCAATTCTCTCTCTGCACCAGTTTCAAGAGGCATCAAAATCTGCATCAAAGTTCTGATAGGATGGATGTGGTCTAACAAGCAGAGACCTGACCATGGCTGATTTTGCTTTCTAGGCAAGCCAATGCAGAAATGGATATTCATCCTTTTTTAGAAAGAGTAGCACTTCCTCTACACTAGGCCTATATTCTTAAAGGGCTTCTGGATGGTCAGGTCACAGTTGTAGCCAGGAATGCTTTTGCATAGTCCTCCCTGAAGAAAGCAGATGCGGCCACCACCAGATAGCTATTGCTTTTCAAAGGAGCTGCTTCACATGGCCGACAGCCAGTTTAGTACATGCATGCGTGAGCCACCCATCATCAAATCCATTACTACATCTACATTCTGTGAAACTCGAGATGACAAAGGGAAGTCTCTCAAGTGGTCTTCCAGCCATGTACATACAGTACAGGCCCAGATCTACCTGGCTCTGATAAGGCCGCTACTTTATATGCCTTCCAACATTATGTCCTTGGATAGTACTGGAAGCAGATATTGGTTAAGTTTTCAGGTTCTGACCTGAAGATGTTTAAACAATGCCTTTCAAGTATTTTGTGACAATTGAGATTTATCCAACTCAACTTTGATAGAGTATTAATACAAAATACAGTGGGCCCTCACTATCTGCTGGGATCGATTCCTGGATGGACACACACACAAAAGGAGGATTTTGGCATGTAATTGAATCTGTGGGAAGACCCACCTGAAAACCCAGAAGTGCCTTTCAGAAAGCTTTGAGGCACAGGGAAAAAGCTTCTAGCTTTTTGCTCCAATGCAGTGCAGTCTTGTGCTCCTTGTCGAGTCAAATTGCAGAGATTGCAAATGAGAGTCGACTGTAGTTTGTCATTATTAAGACGTTTGTTTTCATAAACTCTTGTTTTGGCAGCCATTGTGGGCAAGTGGGGTGAATGTATATATAGAGAAAAATACAGCCTCTAGACAATAACCATGTTTTCCACTCTACAGGAGGCCTATACCCTTCATTTCACTCCATGATGTGGCTAGGAGATAAATGCATCATCCCGAGAACAATATACACAGCGTAAACAAGGAATTACACACCTGACCAGGGTGCAAGAAAGGAAATCATCTGGTGCAGATTAGATGATGTGGGTGCTTACGCATGCCAGAGAAGCTGCATCGGCTTCTGGTCATGCATGGGCACATTTTAACTGAATTCCTACAAGGCTGCCTGACACAAAGTAAAAAAATCTTTGATGCCCTCCTGCCAAGATTGTGCTACTACTTGACGACTGCTTAAGAGGTTACAGGAAAAAAGAAACAATCATTTGGATTCCACAATTGTTCCAAGGCGGCCTTTAGCCTTAGAAGCTTCCAGACAGCAAACTTAAGATGCTGCCATACACCAAATCAGACCCTTGCTTCTCTTTAGCTTAGCACTGTCTACCCTGATTGGCAGCAGCTCACCAGGATATAAGATAGGGGTCTTTTCCAGTCTTACCGGGATTTATCATGCACTGAAACAGGAAATTTGAAACGTTCTGCCACCAAGCCCCACCCTGTAGCCAAAATTTAAAAAAACTTTGGTATTGCTACTAGAAATCAATTATATGCACAAGCATCCTCACTTAAGCACTAAGGACCAAATCCTGGAAACAGAGGCTACAATCCTATATGCATTTACATGAGAGTAGTTGCCCCAGAACACTGACATAATCTTCTGAATAATTATAGGACCGCACTGCCAGACTATATTAACAAGAATACATACCACTATTTTCCTGTAGAGTACCACAACATTATCATCATCGAATGGTAGAAATCCACAGAGGAGAGCATACAAGAGTATTCCCATGCTCCAAATGTCTGCCTAAAATGATAAGCAGAGAAAATGACACAGGATGGCAATTTCTTGTGTTAAGGCTGAACAGGATATTTAACGTGTTAAACTCCAGTCATTTTCACTGTAGAAAGTAGGAACTACCGTTTCATGATTTTCAGTTAAAATTGACCACCACTCTTATACAGGACTATTTTTGTCCTTGTGCAGAGAATTAAACTAAAGCTTTACAAGATAGCAGGCAAGAAAGGTAAATTTCCTGTTTCCAAATATTTGATGAATCCTCGGTAAATTACGTGTGGTCAGAAAATTTATGATCCATTTCAAAAAGCAATATAAGCAGTTGTCCTACTTGTAACCTCCCTATTGTTGACTTGAAAGTTAAAGTACTTCCCACACTGGTATGTGAAGTTCCACTCTAAAAAGGGGACAGGGAACTGGAAGTCTTGAAGTATAAACAGGTCCCCACAATAATCCCCGATGCCAATCCACATTCACCAAAGGGGCTCATGGAAAGCCATTGAAGAGCACTATATCTTAAATTACCTATGCTAAAGCACAGAATAATGAGAAAGCTGTGCAAAAGCATCTGGTCACACTGGGAAGTTCTAGAATGTTCAGTATCCTGGCTCCTGCCAGAGTGAGCCAATGAGCTCACTCATTCTGCACATGCTCAGCTGAAAATATGGCTCCTGTTAAGTTAGTAGACCTGCGTTGCATACGCAAATAGAGCAAAACAAACTTCCACACATCCTAGGCTAAAAGACAATAGGGTGTCAAGAGTGGAGCAAAGGAGAGACCCAGACACCAGTACTTCACAAAAGGTGAAGTACTAAAGCTCTGAAGAAATAAGGACCGCTTCTCTAGAGGATACGGGGATGAAGATTCTGAATGCCAATGTGGAATGGACAATTACTCTACAGCTTCTGCGAGTTATAAATTTTCATTAATGATTTACATAGTAGCAGTTCTAGGAGGAAAGTATATTAGAAGGAGTCAGCCAAGAGGCTTATAGGAGCAAATGTTTAAGTATCAAAACAAAGGAACGTGCTACAATACCTCTGAGCCAATGTAAGCTTTGCCCTGAATTAATTCTGGTGCTGCATAAGCTGGACTCCCACAGCAAGTGTTTAAGTGGTAATCCAGGCCACCCTGCAACAGACACAAGAACCGTAAGCAACATCTGCAACAAGAATCCAGCATGTCCATTTGTGTAAGTAGTGGCAGCAGACATCAAGGAAGTGATGGGGGGCTAATCCCTAAGGCAGGGTCAGAGATTATGACTTAACTCTCCCCCTTGGAATCCAGCACCACTGCCACCACATCCTCAGATGGTTAGAAGAAGGAATGCTGGGAGCCCCACATTCCCTCCATCAGGAAGTGGCACAGGATGCCAAGGGAGTTAAACCTTCCCAACTTCACTTACTGTATCCCTCTCCCTTGGCATTGAGCACCATTAGCACTACAGAGAGGACTGGAGGTGATAGACCCAGAGGGAAAGAGGCACACCCGCCCCTTGATTGAGAGACCAGCATTCCCTCTGCAGCCATTACAGGAGGAGGTGATGGCACAAGGTGCTGAGAAAAAGAACTACCGTATTTCCCCAAGTATAAGACGCACCAATATATAAGACGCACCTTAATTTTGGGGCTGGAAATTTGAAAAAAAATGTTCGTTCGCTCCCCTTTCCTGGAGGGGCTGCTGCGTGTGGAGTTGTCCTCCCCTCAGCCCCAGAGCACAAAGCAACTGGGTGCACGTCGACTCCTTCGCCCTCAGCAGCTCAGCTCCTCCGGCTGGAGGGCTCTCCTCTGGCAGAGGACAGCTCGGCCCTTTAAGACAAGCGGGAGTGCATCCGATCCCCTGAAAGACCGGTCCTTTGAGACAAGCGAGAGCCCGGTTCTCCGCGCTCCCGCTCGTCTTAAAGGGCC
>JAJKFI010000172.1:438399-455837 GCA_029204185.1 Lerista edwardsae | reverse complement strand
CCAAGATGGCTGCTCCCAGCTTTCCAGGACCCACCTGACATCAGGCCTCGACCCACCAGTTTGAATTTTTAAAATTTTTGTTTTTAGTTCTGTGCTTTTACATAATATTTTGTCCTGATTTTGCTTTCTTTCAAGGATGCTTCATGGTTGTGCATTTGCTGCATTCCAAGAATGCCAATTTGCATTCCAGGAGCGCCATTTTATTATGTCACAATGATGTCACTTCCTGCTTGATGAAGACACTTCCGGTCATGACATTACTTTCAGTGGGTCCCGACACAAGTACCATTCTGAAATGTGGATCCCGGTGCAAAAAGTTTGAGAACCACAGGCACAGGGAAACAGGTATCTGATACTAATGTCAAGAGTGAGAGCACCTTGCCCCCTCCACCCAACCTGCAGCAATCAGAATTACCCACACTGCTCATTATCAGGCACTCTGGGCCTTGCAGCCTTCTCCAGAGAGCTACTGCCCTCTTCCCTCTCAATTAAAGACAAATGATCAGGCTTTTTCTATCAGCCAAGTGCAGTACCCTACACTATTCAGGAGAAAATAAACACACACACACACTTCCAGAGACATGTAACAACTGGACTCCCACACAGCTTCCAGGCTGACTTATGTGTTCTGGTCTCTCCAGGGCCAGAAGAGACAGTTGCCCCGAGAACACAGTGAAGAAATGCAGAAATTTAAAATAGCTCTGATTTTGCACCAGCAGGCTTGTCCCTCACAAACAAGAGACAGAAGCAATGATAGGAGTTCATGATCATTTTAACAGGGGTCTCATTTCAGGTGAGAGAAGTAATTTTTTTGAAATTGTAAGAGAAGAAAGGCAAGAAAGATTTGAGCTACAGGAAGTACTTCAACATCAAAGTACTTACATGGGGAGCAATATGCTCTGGGAAGAGGAGTACTAGGGCCACTAGTCAGTTAAAGGAAGCAAGGGAGAAGTAGACAGTGGTTTGATAGGCAGAGATCTAGGAAAGAAGAAGGCAATGAGCAGGGCAGGACATTGGGTTGAAAAGGTGGGGCCAAGGACAAAGGGCTATGGATTATTCACAGGAGGGAAGCAGGCATACAACATATTTGGAAAGCTAGAGCTGCGAATCAGGGAGATCACTAGGTGTCAAGTCCAGACCCTAGCCAGGCCAGACCCTGGCCATTGCGATCATTATTGCAGCTTGGAAACAAGGACCAAACAGCAGTAGGTGATGGTGGGGCTAAACCTTACATATTAATCTAATTCAGGGGCCAATTTCCTAACCGCAGGTTTATATGGAGAGGAGAATAATGGCCAAGAGACTAAAGCATGCTGAGTCTGATGACGATTTCATTTGCTCCCCTCAACTTACCGGTTTGAGATCCCTGTGAGCATACCCCTGACTGTGTACATACGCAATGGCAGATACAATCTGATGAAAAAAGCCCCGTGCTTCTTCTTCAGCCAAACGATCCTTAGCAATTATATAATCAAACAGCTCTCCTCCAGGGCAGTACTGCAGTGAAAACAGAAGGCAGAAATGTTTCAAGGGAAGTATCTAGGCTCTGGAAGTTCATGAAACAGATTGATTAAAGCACCAGGGACAAGGAACATGGATGCTCTTGCAGATGTCCGAGAAAGATGTGTTTAAAAAAAATTATAGCAGGATATTGTGATGGAAGCTTTCATCCTACTGTATCCTAAGTGCCAAATCTCCCTTATGCATATGGGCGGGGGGGGGGGAGAAAAAGAGAAGACATCTCATCCTCACAAGCATATAGTAGAACAGATATGCACTCTTTGCTACAGCCCATCCCTTATTTGTTCTTGTTGCTTTAGCACCAGTTTGCTCTGACTTGTGCAAAACACAAGAACAAAGGGAGAGATATTTAAGCAGTCAAAGGCAGGTGAATGCCAAGTTGAGAAATTCACGCCTTCAGTTTTGTATTAACCAGAGCCAGTGCTTTGGTAGGATGACCTGGGTCAGGAACAAGACACATGTCAAGCAGTTACTCCTCCCCTTGAGTCTACCAAAATGGCCACCACCATGAGGCACCTATGCCAAGCCTCTAGCAGCTGGTGGGTGCTATTCTCAGCTTCCTTACTCTCCAGCTGTAGAAGCAAGCCTTAAGAGGTTTTAACTCTTACCTCAAGAACCATAAATATCTTCTTTGGTGTCTCAATCACATGGTATAACCGGCAAATGTGCTGGTGGCTCAAGCTCTTCATGGCTTCAATTTCTGTTTTTACACGAGGCAAATCATCCTAAGAGAACAGAGAATCATGTTGTTCCCCAAGTTTTTTTTATATATATCTCTAGTGTCACAAACTAGAGACATCTTACTGGCCCAGTTAGAGATATGCTTTTCAGACTGACAACTTGCATCTGGTTGGCAAATCTCTGCAAGTCTGTTTACCTTACCCTCCCAAACTAGACAGGGAACTGTAGTATCCAAAAACTCTGAAATCCTTCAAATTGAGTCCATGCATTGCAAGCCCCTTCCCCCTAGGAATGTAGAGGAACAGCACTTGTTTTCCCTTGCTTTAGGGAAAGACAGTAGCTTTGTGACCGCAGCCAACATTATTCAATCCCCCATCTCAGCTCAAGTTTGAACACCTAGCAAGCAACACACCCAAAGAAAAATAATTTAATTAGGAGGTGCGAAATTGGCACAATGGCTTCTGCCTTAATTAATGTACTTTCTCCTGCCCTGCTATTTGCAAAGTGGACCACCATATAGGCACTTGTGGGGGGGCACAAGGACAGGCTACAGCCAGCTCTGAACTGAAAGAGAGAAGGCAGCAGGGACCAGAAGTAAGCATACAAATGAGGCAGCAGAATAGTCTGCCGGATGGACCATTGGCAGATATTGTTCTAGCAGGATGGAACATTTTCCTCATGTTCTTCCCCCCACCCATTTATGGGGCACCGCGTATCAAATAGTGTCAATATTTTAAAATGATAATATCAATTTGTCAATCATGGGTAAGGCTCTGGAACAATTTCTTCAATGTTGACTCGTGCTAATTTATTTTAAATTTTTATGCTGCACCTGTCTCCCAAATATTGCAGGATCTCATCTTCCTTGAGCCTGCTAGCAACTTACCCCCAAAGCTAGTTTGTCCATTATTTTTACTGCAACTTGTTCACCAGTGAGGAGGTGGCGAGCCAATTTCACCTTTGCAAAGCCGCCTGCATTAAGAACACACAAACACAAGACTGCAGGTTATTATTAGAGTTCTACAACAGCTTTGGTGATCAGTACAGCGGAAACTACTGAAAAAATTGCCAGCTCACCCAGTCACCTCTGCCTAGGTGTCACATGATAGCATGAACAGATGTGAGGGTCTACCAAAATACTTGCCTTGACAGTTTTTCTCAATCAAGCACCTAATCAACTGTTCACCTACACTATTACCTGATTCGTAAAGGAATCTTACCTACAAGTTCCAGGTTTTTTAATACATATTTTACAAACAGTTGGTTACCTTCTAAGTCATTGAGATTCTTTCAGAGCACTTACGTAGTATGATCTCTCACCCTTTCAAAATCTGTTTGCATCATGCCTTTGGGTTAACTCAGAGGTTTTCAAACTGAATCATCACAACACCCCAGCCAGAGAACCTCTGGCCCTGTGTCCTTAAAGGGCCAGGAGGAGAAAAGGCGGCAGCAGCACGACCCCCAGGATCATGCTGCTGCCTAGGGTGACAGGGGCTTCAATCTACTTACTGATTGGAGCACGGTCATCCTGGAGGTGCAGGGAGCCCTGCACAGGCATCCACAGGGCTCCCCAAGGCTAAGAAGATTTTTAAATAAGGATAGCGACGCACTTCCGGGTTGTGATCATGGAACTGGAAGTGCTGCGTGAGCTTTATTTTAAAAATTTGAGACTTGGGGAGTCCTGCAGATGCCTCTGCAGGGCTCCCTGCGTCTCCAGGACAACAGTGCTCCAATCGGTAAGTAGACTGAAGCCCCTGTCGCCCCAGGCAGCGGCACAATCATGGGGATAGCAATTCTGCCTTAACTCCTCCTGCCCCTGCAAGCATTTACAGTGCTTTTAAACTCTGGGGGGAGTTTGAAAACCACTGGGTTAACCCCTTCCCCATCATCTTTAACCATAATGGAACCCAAGTACATATTGGCTTTTGCATACAATCATTCTCAAGTCTCCTTTTCCACTCTATCAAATTTAGATTGAAAGCTCCTCACAGCACGGGCCCAAATTTTTGATGCATCATACATACAAACAACAGTACAGGAATAGTGCAGTTCTAATGGCATTTACTAGCAAGCAAGTCCCACTGGACAAATGAAAGTAAGCCAAAATTATGAGCATACCTGTACCAACAGTTTCATGTAATTCGTAGTACTTGAGAAGCTCTTCATAATCATCCATAGCCATTCCCAGAAGCAAAGTGTTCCAACCCAATCAGGTATCTGAAAACGATAGAAGTGAGGCTTATAAATCAACAATTCACAATGAAGCAATTCACAGTACAGATTTCAAATACTGTATATGGAAAGGTTAAGCCTTTAAAATACAACAGCTATTAACAATTTTTAAGCTGTCCTCAAGAGCAAAGTTAAAATCACAGGGTTACAGGATGCTGAGAAAGGCTGTGAAGCTCCTTGGTTGGATCAATTGCCCAGGGACCAGAGAAAAGGAAAAAAGCAAGCTAACTGTCATTAGCCAAAGCCCCTGGGTTGTTACACCCCTTCCTCTTGGAAGAGGGCAAAGCAAGCAGAAGATCAGCCAGGCCCCTACCATCAACCAAAGAAGAGCAGCTATAGGGATCTCACTTAGCATTAAAAGGAATATAGTTCCAACTGCCAGTTGCCTGGGCAACTGTGGACCCAAATCAAGGACCAGGTGGCTGCCAGGTTGTCTTCGTTGTAAGCCATCTTGGGGATCATTCTATAAAAAGGTAGGGTGTAAGCCAAGCAGACCTAGTGGATCAAACAGCCCAGGATGTGCTGCCTGGTGAAATGGCATGATCACCACAATACATCATAATACATAGCCCTGCCCACATCCCAGTGACATCACAGTGCAGCCTTGGTCTCACACTTAGAATTGTTTGCTTTGTTATCTTGTTCTCAAGAGCCTTCATATCTGAAATCTTTATACAAGGGTACGTCTATCACTGGGCAGACATTATGATCTGCTCCAGAACCATTTTCTCCACTGTTAAGCTGTTGATGCTAATTAAAAATTGGCTAGAAAACTTACATTTTCCCCCAGACCATCCTGATGTCTTAAGCAGATTTGAATTCAATTTGGGACATTTAAATTGTATTTAGTGAACAAAACTAAAGAATTATGGCATGTTAGTTTTACGTGCACTATAAAGAAATCAAATGGTTTTTTTCTAATAGCCAGAAGTACTTGAAGTAAAAAGTCAGTAAAGCATAGAGCCTGATCCTATTGTGCTTCAGCACTGGTGGTACACTCAAAACACCAGCACTGGCTGTTGTAAAAGTGCCAGAAGTCACTTTATCAAGTTGGCACAGGTGTACTGCCCTCTCTGAGGCCAGCGCCTGGAAGAGTCACTGTGGGAGTGTTTGGCCAACAAAGTAAGGCAGGGAAGGGGCAGAACTGAGCAGGGAGAAGGTGGGCTGGAGGGAGGAGCGGGCCCTAGAGGGGGGCAAAGTTGGCAGCATACTCTGTGGTCAAATCCTATGCCCCCTTCCTGGTCAGAGAGGCCAACACAGGCCTTCTTGGTTCGGTGCCCACTAAATAGGTTTACCTGGGCCAGGGTAAGGGAGCAAATTTCCCTTACCCCAAGGAGATTCCAGCAGCTGCCCCAGCCCCATAGGATACAGTGGCAGCCATTTCAGTGCCGCTGCTCTTCCGGGTACCGGGGCAATTTAGGATTAGGTTGCATGTAGTTTAAATGTTAAACAAAGTTTCTCAGAAATTTTAATTGGAATACAGCACTTATAAATACTGGATTATAGTACATGACCATTCAGTATAATGTCTAAGTGAAAGGCATGATATTGAATTGTCATGTATGACAATATTTTAATGTGGTTCAATTTAAACAAAAAGAACATTGAAAATATTCACGTTTCAGCACACTGAAAGAGCTATTCCCCAGAAATCTCTTTATTGCCTTGGCATAGGCCCTTTTATATTCCAGCCATGCATTCAACCCACACATGGAAGGGAGAAACTGTGGTTACTGGCTCTTTCCCCAAACTTCCACATGTTCAACCATTGCTGAAAAGATGGTTCTATATGCAGAGTCCAGTCTCGCCATCTGCTAAGAGTGTGGCAAAATACAGCCAGGTATTTGTAAGTCTAATTACAGTTACAGGAACAAGAGCCTAAATGCCAGAACAGAGATTTTTCCAACTGTGTAAGAAGCTGTAAAGAAGAAACCAAATGGCAATCACCACAGCTGCAATATGAAGGCATGTAGGTAGCAAGTAAACATCCCACTTTAAACCATTTTCTTCAGTTGACCATTTTATTTTTCATTTAAACCACATAATTGCAGCATCAACACAAGCCCATTTTAAAAGAGAAGGTAGATTTGGTTAACGTGATGGTGTTATGGACGTGATGGCGCAGTGGGTTAAATCACTGCTGTTGGGCTTTCTGACTAGAAGGTTGGGAGTTCAAGACCAAACAACAGAGTGAGCTCCCCGTTGCTTGTCCCAGCTCCTGCCAACCTAGCAGTTCAAAAGCACCTAGAAATGCAAGTAGATAAATAGGTACCACTTCAGTGGGAAGGTAATGGCATGCATATAGTCATGCTGGCCACATGACCACAGAAGCTTGTCCTCAGATAAACACCAGCGCTACAGGCTTAGAAACAGAGATGAGCACCACCCCCTGTAGTCGGTCACAACTAGACCATTCGGTCATGGGAAAACCTTTATCTTTAGATTTGGTTTGTGGTTTTTTTTGGGTCATTGCCTAATCACAGTGTTTACTTTACAAGAGAACTGGTACAGCCCCCAGCTAAGCTCCAGCCCTCCCTCAGCACTTCTTGGACTCAGAGTTTGTAAGAGAGTGAGCATAAGAGTTGGAAGGTCACTCCACAGGTGCTCCGAGGCAATTACATTCCCCTCCACAGAGTAGGCACAATCTGGCCCGATAAGTAAAACAGAGCAGTTAACTTCCAAGTTGAGACAGCATTTGTTTTGGACAGGCTTTCTGAGCACCAACAGGATAGCCATTTGACAGCTCAAACTCCAGCATGCTTTCTCACTGTTTCCAGCTGCATTCAGGGAGGCTCACTCCCAGAAGAAGAAGAAGAAGAAGAAGCATACCCAGTCTTGTCCAGACAACAAGGCACTGGCAATAGGACGAATGGAGGGATGCACACGCACTTCAAGGCGACAGTCCCGTGCACACGCTGACCCAACAGTAAATCCCACCGAACTCAATAGGACTTACTCCCGAGTAAACATGCACCAGACTCCAGCTGCAAGCCCAAGTGAGAGGGAAGACGACGAAGCCCTTCAGTAAGGAGCAACAAACCTTTCAAAACCCTTGCAAACACCGGAGAAGAAAAGGCACTATTTCAGTTGCCGCCGGAACCCCTCTGCAGAAAAGCGTCCAACCTTTCCAAGAGACACCCTCCACTACCGCCTGCGAACTTTTAAAATTCCCGGACCAAAAAACCACTTCCGGCCCCCATCCAAACAGAAGAAGGTATTCTCTGCGGAAGAGGCGTGCCTAACGAAAAGGCGCATGGGAGGATGGTCGGACAACAAGAGTGGGCGTCTCTGTTGCTTCACCCTATTGGGAGTTCCCTGGACAAGGACGCGTGCGCGCTTGAGCCTCTGAAGCCCAACTCTGCTTGTATTGCTCCTGTGATCTAAATGCGGCGGTTGGTGAATTGTGATGGCGTGGTTAAAACGCTGGATGAATTTGATTTGACTAGGGTGTAATCATAGCCTAAATTCAGATTTGTTGGTTTCGAAGAGAGAGACTTTCCGGGGAGTAAGTCAAGTCTGCAAAGGGTAATGAAAAGGATGGGAGGCGGCAGTCTAGGGGGAGTATCTCATTCAGTTCTAGTGGTAGGGCAGCAAGAGTCAGCATCTAGGGCAGTGGTATTCAAACGTTTTAGACCAGGACCCACCTTTTAGACTGGCACGTATGTTGGGACCCACCGGAAGTGATGTCATTAACTTGGAAGTGATGTTCAAGCAGCAAGTGCTATCATTGTAGCATAATAAAATGACACTCCTGGAATGTAAATTGGCATTCTTGGACTACAGCAATTGTACAACCATGAAACATTACTGACAGAAAGCAAGATTAGGGCAAAATATGATGTAAGAGCACTGAACTAAAAACAAAATTTCAAAAAAAACCACAAAAACCCTCACTTGAAAATTCAAACTGTTTAACTCACACAAAAGGAATCTGCAAGAGTAAGGTCTGCAGCATCCAAGATGGCTGCTCCCAGATTTCCGCAACCCACCTGACATTAGGTTGTGACCATGGAGGTAAGATGGTTGTGACCAGTGGTGTCATCTACTCTCTCGCAAGCCGGAACGCTGGGTGGGACTTGAGTGATTGACAGCCCGTCGACTCACTTCCGGTTTCTTCGCGCGCCCTGCGCGGCTTTCCCTCGCCTCGGAGGGGGCGCCTGCTCGCCCAGGCACCCGGCGCGCCCCCCACCCATCCCCCCTGGCGAGCAGGCGCTCCCTCCGAGGCGAGGGAAAGCCACGCGGGGCGCGCGAAGAAACCGGAAGTGAGTCGACGGGCTGTCAATCACTCAAGTCCCGCCCAGCGTTCCGGCTTGCGAGAGAGTAGATGACACCACTGGTTGTGACCCACCAAGTGGGTCCCAATAACACTGATCTAGGGTATGCAAGATGTACACTGATCTAGGGTATATGCCGTGTGCTACGGCGTAGAGTCATGCCGGCCACATGACCACGGAAGCTTATCCTCGGACAAAACGCCAGCTCTACAGGCTTTGAAACAGAGATGAGCACTGCCCCCTACAGTCGGTCATGACTAGACCATTCAGTCGTGGGGAAACGTTTACCTTTATGCAAGTGGAGAAATGTCTTCATCTGCACTGGCTGGAGGCAATCTGGTGGCAGCATAGTCATTTAAAGTAGGAAAAGCATGGCTTGTGAGAAGTTGTAACCCACATTTAACTGAAACAGGAAAAAAATTCCTGAGTATAAATCATAGCGGTTTTAAAACGGTGTATGAGATTGGCCTCATTCCGGTGCATGTTTCCTTAAAGGAAGTCCCATTATCAATCAATAGTATTTATATACTGCTTTTCAACACAAAGTTCACAAAGCGGTTTATAGGCTAATAGTAATAATAAAATTAAATGGCTCCCTGTCCCAAAAGGGCTCCCAATCTAAAAAAATAAATAAATGCAGAACACCATCAGCAACAGCCACTAGAAAAGACACTGTGAAGGGGTGAAGAGGGACAATTACTCTCCCCCTGCTAAATATAAGAGGGACAGCACTTGACAAAGTGCCTCTTGCCATTATGGTCTTGCAACTATCCAGGAAAGCATGTATAGGATTGTTGCTCCATAGTCCCAAGACTTAGTTCATCTCATAAATTGTTACTTGATCAACATGCATATCAGCGATCACTATAGTAGTTGATGATTTCTTTTCCTTCCAGGACTTACCTATCACATCAAATGGCCAGGATGTTCATTTTATCCCCTCTCGGCCCACGCACCTTGCCGGCAGCCCCTATATGTTGCATGTGTGCACTGACGGGCAGAGATGATGGGATATTATACAGGATTACAAGGGATGGGCAAACAGCAACTTTCTGTTAAAACTTGACGATCTAATTCAGCAACATGAAGGCAAGTAGGAGAAAGTGAAGATGTGCATAGGTTCCTGAAAACAACTTTGAGAAAGCATGTTAAAAATGGTAACACGTGGACTTGTTGGCAGCTTTTCCACCACAAGCCTGAAAGAAAGCAAGACAGCATTTTCTTCCCTCAGTTCATGTCGACAAAATAAGAGTTTGATGGCATGGAACATTTTCAGTGAGTACTTGTGTGCTTAGTCCCGCCTCAAAGGGTGTCCCTCTCCTCCTCAGTAAACAACTGAGCTAGCAAGCCTATGATGTCTACTCAGAAGTAAGTGCCATTATGTTCAGTGGTGCTTACTCCCAGGAAAGTGTGTATAGGATTGCCTCTGAGACTGAGGCTAATACAGGCCAGCAGGTGGCAGCAGACTATTTGCTATCAATTTGCTCAGCTAAAATTTATCCAGGCACCCGGGCCCCAAGCTTTCAATGTGCTTTTTACCCCAGCCATAGTTGTAATCACTTGCAAATTTGTTGTACTCTTTGCAGTTGTTGTTAACAGTTGTTCTATACAATCACTTCATTGTGCATGTCCCAAAAAATACGTTTGCAGCAAAATCAATAAATGGCAAGTTGTAGGCTCTAACCCTAAACACAATGACAAGGGTGTATTGTATGTATTGAGACTTATGACAGAGGAAACATGCATAGGGCTGCACTGTTATGCACATTTCATACCTAACAACTTTATAATGCAGTGCACTGTCATAGCCAAATGGCAGCTTCTTCAGATGCAGGACTTCATTGTGCAAAAAAAAAAAAAAAAAAATGGTGCTCTCAACCCTTAGTTGTTGCACAGCATTCAAACATTGTTCCCCAAAGTTATGTGTCTTTTTGTGGGAAAATTCATTTTTTCCAGGACTGCAGTATTTCAAACAGCAGTTTTCCCATTAGCGTTCCTGTTTTTCCTGTTTTTCACAGTTTGGTAGAACGTGAGTCTGACCATGTCTTAGCACTCAGTAACAGCACTCACCATCCTCAGCATTTGTAAACTACACAATCCAACACACATTTTGGTGCCTTAAAAGTTAGACCTGTTCTTGGATCTATTTGGGGCACTGATTCCAAAAAATGGCATCAGTTTTGCGCTTTCAGCTCTAGTTTTGGAGATATGGATTACCCACCTTAAATACTGATTCAACTAGTCATCTGCCCATTAGCATCTAAGGTGGGTATGCTGCAGTGGTGGAATCTACCTGCACTAACAACCAGAACGCAGGAAGTAGCTACTGGGACGCACGGTTGATTGGCAGTTCCTCCGCGTGTCCTCGCTTCCCCTGCGGTCCGCTGCCTGCCTGCCTGGCTGAAACCTCCGGCTGCGGGCATGCAGGGCGCAGGTACGGCCAGCTCCATTCGCATATTGCAGGAGTGCACGGCAGCAACGACTGCAGTGGGCGGAGCCAGCCCTTCACAGAACAACCGGAACGGCATTCCAGAGCGTCCTGGCTACATGACATCACTGGTATGCTGTATCTTCAAAACTAGAGCTGAAAGGGCAAAACTGATGGCATTTTTGGGAATCAGTGCCCCAAATAGTCTAACTTCCAAAGCACCAGAAAATTCTTTGGTTTACAATTTAATTGAAATTGTTGATTATTTATTCCAGACTTCTTCAAAGACTGTATGCTGACCCACTCCAGAACAGATCATGTAGCCTAAGCCACTGATTTAAAAATGGGACAGAGACTATTTTCATGTGGTATTTTCATTCAGGGCTGCCCCTGAAGACAGTCTGGAAACTGCAATTATTTATTTATTTATTTATTTATTTATTAGATTTATACCCCGCCTTATTTGCCTAAAGGCGCTCAAGGCGGCTTTACAAAATATAAAAACTAACATTAAAAACACTTCAAAAACAATATAAAAAACAATACAATAAAACAATTAAAACCACCAACAGTACAATTTAAAAGCAACAAACCCAGTGGATCATAAAATACAATGAACCAGCCAGCCCGCCAGACCTGTCAACAATTAAAAGCTTTTTGAAATAAAAAATTAGTGCAGAATGCGGCTGCCTGTGTGGTTGCTGGAGCTTGTCAGTTCAGCTCAGCTGGGCCTTTGCTACATTGGCTGCCGATTCGTTTCCGGATTGAATTCAAAGTGCTAGTCTTGACTTTTAAAGCACCTTACAGCTGAGGTCCAGGGTATCTGAGGGACCGCCTTCTTCCATACAATCCTACCTGCCTGCTCTGGTCATCTGAGGGAGCCCTTCTGTCTATGCCACCACCAGTAGAGGTGAAGGGTGTGGCGACTAGGAATAAGGCCTTCTCGGTGGTGGCTCCTCAGTCATGGAATGCCCTCCCCTTGGAACTAAGAACTCCTCCCTCGCTGGAGACCTTTCTGCAGGGCCTTAAAACCTTTTTATTTTGGAAGGCATTTGACTAAGACAGTGGGCTGGCATTTTTTTAATTGTTGGGTGATCTCAGAGGATCTGTCTTTTGATGTTTTCTATGTTTTAATTTTGTAATTGGTTTTTATATTTTTTTGTATTAGTTTGATTTTAATATTGTTTTATTTTATATGTGAGCTGCCTTGAATTGGTGGAGAAAAAGGCGGGATATGAATCTTTTAAATAAATAAATAACAGTAAGTTAAGCTAGTTGCAACTAGCTTTTGTTAGGGTTTTTTTTTAAATTCTATGAACAAGGATATTCATAGAATGACAGGGTAAGAATGACATAATACAGAGCACAGTCCTGGCTGAAAAGAAGCAATATATTGTCAGAAATGATGAGGTGACAGAGAACTGCAGCATAACCCAAGTTTCCACTTTAGATCTTTGTCCTCTCCTCTTTGCATGCAAAAGCAAAATGGATAAAGCACTTTATCTAAGCCAGCTGTTTTGAACCTTTTTCATCTCCCAGCACACTGATCAAGTCACTAAAATTGTCAAGGCACACCATCAGTTTTTTGGCAATTAACAAGGCACACCAGGCTGCTGGTGGGGGACAATCACATCCTCTAATGGTCCTCTTAATAAACAACATCCCCCCCAAACTCCTGTGGCACACCTGGGGACCATTTGTGACACACTGATTGAAAATAGTTGATCTAAGCAGTTCTGTGGTGCAGCTTTTGCTGGGTTATATTGCTATCCTCATTACTGAATATATTAGTTAACTCCTCCCTTTTGATATTTAATTGAAATTAATTTTGTTCAGTTGTTGAAAAGTGTTTACTGGTTTTCATCTTCAGACTTCATAGCCACCTTACCTTGCATTTCAACTTCCTTGTGCTAATGAAAGTTTTTTTCTTCTTCTCTCCAGCCTTTGGATTTTATATCCGCCCTTCAATATCTGATCCCTTAAGAGTGATGCATTGCTAAAAAATTCCCCACTTGCAATTCCATGCACCATTGCTTGGCTCTGATAACTATAAGAACTGCCAAGCCCAAGATGTAAACGATTATTGATTCCTTTTTAAAGGTATGTTAAGCTGTACTTAGGGAAACACAGCCATGGCTTTGCAGTAAAATACATAAAAGGCAACCAACTTACCTCTACTTTAATGGCCCAATCCTGCTGAGGGGCTGTGCTGGCGGAACGTGGCATGCCGGCAGGAAGATGCCAGCAGTTATCAGCAGACCTGCCAGAGCAGATAGATCCAGTGCAGGGGCGAGGGAAGGGGGTTGAATGGGGCAGGGGAGGGCAGAATGGGGTGGTGATGGAGGAGGGTGGGTGGATTGGGCCCAGGTGCGGGGCAGGATCAGAGGCAGCGGTGCACACTATCCAAACCCGTTTCCCGGTCCTGATCTGCCTGAATGGATCAACCCAGGCTTGTGCCAGCAATATCGCTGGTGCACATCCGTAGACCTATTGCAACTTGGTTTATCCCAGGCCATGGGGATAAATGTCCCCTTTCCTAGAAGAGACCTCCAGCAGCCCAAAAACACCCATTACCACCCAGGGATTTTCTTTGGACTGGGCTGCCCATCCCATTAAGTTCATCAGTGGTATATATTTAAGGAGTATATGTAATGCACATGATCTTCTGACCCCATTTCTTTTGTATCAGGTGAACAACTTAAACCATGACTGTGTTCATGGATGGCTTTTAGAAGAAAAGAGCCTTCTTTACGATGCCATTAAAGAATTACCATCCTTTAATTTGAAGTTATAATTATAGCCTGCGGCGCTGTTCCCTTCCTTTTATTTAGTGGGAGGGAGCTATTCGCTCAGTTCAATTGTGTGCTCTCTGCAGAGAATACACATTTAAGCCCTAGTCTTATTTTAACAGTGACTGCCCATCACTGTTCATTTTAGTTATCACTGTATCAGCACTTCTCAAATCATTCTGTTTATAGCAATAGACACTTACTGTGCCGTCCCAAATGCTGGCCAGGAAATGATTTTATGGTGTCAATGTCGCATGTATTCAATACAAATTGCTGCAGTCTGAGCCAAAAGGATATGTGCTCAGGCTCCACTAATTACTTAGAATCCCCTTAGTCCAGCTCTACTAATCATTCTGCAAAAGATACAGCTAAGTTGACCCTAGTTAGCCAAGTGCATCAGTATTTGTTTATGGCGCATTGATGCTCTGATTTTTTTTTTTAAAGAACCGACTCCCTTCCTCTACACAACTCTCTTCACAGTCTGGTCACTTGGGGGCTATCGTTACTCACTATAGATAACCAGATGAGTGGCTGTTAATGAGCTTGCCTTAGTCCAGTGATGGTGAACCTTTTCGGCTTGGTGTGTCAAGAATTCAGAAATGCCTAACTTGACTCTGCTGGTGTTTCACCCTCTCCAGAAAAATAGAAACAATTCTTTACATATTCATTAGACATGTCAAATAATTTCATTATAAAAATGAAATACTAGTACATTTTACATCCCCTTGCAGGTATATGGGGATAAAATGGGGGAGGGTATATGGGGCTCCTGACATGGCATGCCAAATGCTGCCCCTGTACCCATTGATGTGCCAGCCTCTACTCCTCCCACTCTCCAGTTCAGCACTCCCCTCCCCTCCCCTCCACATTTCCTCTTCATCCCTCCTTTTCCTTGACCAATCCAGGGCGTGGAAGGAGAGGGAAGAGCAGTGGAGGCAAGTAAGAATTCACAGGTGAGCACCCCCACACAGACACAAATCTACATGAGGCAATCACTTCACATGTCCTGAGGGAAGGGGGAAACCACAAAACAGGGATTTTCAGCAGCAGCATTGTGACTAATGTGTAATGATTCCACATGGGCAGCCAAATCCAGAACTGCCTGGCTGCCGAAGTGAGCAGCAATAGCCAAGTGGCTACTGCTGCATCCCGTGGCAGCCAGGCAGCCGCAAAAGGCTCCATAGGAGAAGGGGACATTCGTCCCCTACCCCCGCGGTAAGGGTACAGCGCTTGGCGATGGGTCTACTCGCTTCTGTGCTGGCTATTTAACCAACACCTTGCATCTCATGGCTAGTCATGCCAATACATGGTTATGTTCAAATCCTATTCCTCTCCATTGTTTTCATTGCCATGATGATCCAGCCATTGCCATTCTCGCAAAGTTGCAGGCAGCTGCCTGATGCTCATGCCATGGGTTCATTTTACTATAAAGGGTGTCAACCCACATACATTCTTTTTTTGAAGTGCTAAATATTTGCTGCCGCCTTCAAGCTGACATCCTCTGAATCTCGTGCCCCCTTTGTTGAATCAGGTGTGGAAATCAGCCCATTCGCAGGGTAAAACATTTTATTTGTAAAAATAAATTCATGGACTTCTACAAATAGAGTTCTATAGTAAATACATTTTTCCACTTAGGATCATCCAACAATGTGACCTTTATCTTTTTGCAAGCATAGAAGAAACAGTGCCTTAGGATTTCTTGTCAGGAAAACATCTATGCTCACAGTTCTCAGACTTGGTCATATTGGGCCTCTTGGCCCAATATGTCAAAACCACATGGCCTTGGTCTTGGATTTTTTTCACCTGAAGATCACAATTATGTCTCCCGGCTCTGAACTCGATCTTGTTTTTGAAAAATGAGACACAGGGCACAATCCTAACCTGGAGTTAGGCCAGCAGAAGTCTCTTGTGCCGGACTAGGAGTGTTGTAAATGCATGGTGAAGTGCATTTGGACCACTCTCAGAGTCAGGGAGGATGGCACATCCATGTGCCAGTCTCCCTGACTCCGAGAGTGGTCCAAAAGCAATTTCCAGCACATTTGCAACACTCCTAGGGACTTGTGCCGGCCTAACTCCAGGTTAGGATTGCACCCCAGAGATGAAGCCCAGGGGTAGGATAGTTCTGTTCTAGAATCTGTTCTAGTTCTCTTCTAAAAAAAAAATAGAATCTGCTACCTGATACAACAACTTTATATACAGCATGATGCATGTTATGTACAACTTGCTTTACAGCATGTTTGTGACACTCTGGGCCAGTGCAAGGACAGCTATGACAGCTCAGGAAAAGCTTTGGGTTGTGCTCTAAGTACCTTTTATAGTATTTATTGGGCCCCAAGTCAATTCTTGGTCATGAATTTCCTCAAACGTGGTCCACACTTTCCTATGGAGGTTTCCCTCGTATTTGGAGAATGGTCTATAAATTTTCTTAGCACGGGTACTCCACAGGGCTGCGTGTTGAGTCCACTATTGTTTACCATCTATACTTCAGACCAATACCTACCCTAGTAATAAAATCATTAAATTTGTGGATGACACTACAATAGTGGGGCTCATCTCTGAAGAAGATGAGTCCACCTATCGAGATGAGGTGCAACGGTTGTCCCTATGGTGCAGAAATAACAACTGAATTTTAAACATTAATAAGACCAAGGAGTTTTTAGTGGACCATTGGAAAAGAAAATTGGATATTTGGCCCTTGTTTATTGACGGAGATTGTGTAGAGCAGGTGGCTGAGTGTAGGTTTCTGGGGACCATCATGAAGAAGGATTTGACATGGAGCACAAATACCGCAGCACTGGTCAAGAAGGCCCAGCAGAGATTATACTTTCTGGGACTCCTCAGTAGACAACATCTGTCTGAGAAACTGCTGGTAACTTTCTATTGCAGCCACATAGAAAGCATTTTATCCTATTGTCTTTGTGTTTGGTTTGCGAGTTGTACAGTGGCGGAGAGAAAGGCGCTCCAGAGGGTTGTTAACACTACCCAGAAGGTTATTGGTTGTACCCTTCCTTCCTTGGAGGAGCTTTATAGCTCAAAGTGTCTGAAGAAGACTTTCAAGACCTATCACATCCTGGTCGTCAGTTTTTTGAACTATTGCCATCAGGTAGAAGATTAGGGCGGTAAGAACTAATAGATTAAAAAACAACTTATATCCTAGTGCAGTGTCTAGATTAAATGCGGTGGTATAGTGATATGTTGAGTAGAGTTTTAAGCAAAGTGGTGACTGTATGTGATGTTCTGATCTTTGTCGTACTGATGTTTTGTTTGGTCTTTGTTTTTACCATGCAAAAGCACCTAATTTCGTTGTACATGTGTAAACGTGTACAATGACAAATACATTTCTATTTCTAGAATTTTTTTCAGTGTCCTAGAACTTTCATTGTTTCTTGTTTTTATGTCGTAAACTGTTCTCTCTCTCTCTCTCTCTCTCTCTCTCTCTCTCTCTCTCTCTCTCTCTCTCTCTCTCTGTGTGTGTGTGTGTGTGTGTGTGTGTGTGTGTGTGTGTGTGTGTGT
>JAJKFI010000172.1:424171-438389 GCA_029204185.1 Lerista edwardsae | reverse complement strand
TGTGTGTGTGTGTGTGTGTGTGTGTGTGTGTGTGTGTGTGTGTGTGTTTGTATAAAGGTGTGTAAAAACATTTCTAATAAGCATACATATAAACACATATTGGGCCATATCCCCTTTCAGGGAATCAAGCTCAATTTTAATAATCCTGTTTACAGCCTTCTAGTTAGTGTAAAATGTTGTGCTGGAGTTGTCAGGATTTCATACAATACTAGTGATATGTTATGATTCAGCAATAAACATAGGTTTGACATCTGTGTTGATCCCAGAGGGTGCTGCCCTTAACCCATCATGTCAGAAATGTCAGTAATGCTTCTGCTGCACAGTCACCAGAGGGAAGGGCAGGAGACAAGGGGCTAAAGTAGAAAATGTTGAGATTGCACTGCAGCGATGGGCACTTGCCTCTACTGGTTATTCTCACCAACTAGCAGCCAGAATGTAGGCAAGAAATAATAGGTCGTGTTTCATTTTTGCTGGATCTGTAATAGCATTGAGTTGAGTTCAGTGCTTACCATATACAGGTACTCGTATATATTTTACTACATAGAATCTACTATATATACAAATTACTACATATAATCTGCGTGCAGAATGTGACGCAGCAAAGAAATCAGATGTGCATGAAATATTTTTTCCAGCATGTCATTGAAGAAGATTATTTGGTGAAAATAAAGTATCCTCAGACACGTACCAGGGCAAAATCACGCCCAGGGCATACAATGTCACGACGTCACGACGTCGTGACATCATGACATTGTGGGGTGTGGCTTCTGTCCACCATGTCAGCTAACATGGCGGGCAGAAGCCAAACCCCGCCTCCTTGTTTTGCCAGTCGGGCACTTTAAAGTGCTCCGCAGCGGCCAGGAGGAGAGACGCCGGCAAGCCTCCTGGCTCGGGGGGCGCAGCGGTGGCTTCCCCATCCTGGCTGCCGGCTTTTCCTGGCTGCCGCTGCACTTAAAGGCCAGCGGCAGCCGGGAAAAGCCGGCAAGGGGTGCGCGGGGTTCCTCCCGGCAGGCGGGGAGTCAGAGATGGGGGAAAGACACAGCTTTCCCTCGCCTCTGATTCCCCGCCCGCCGGGAGGAACTGCACGTGCCCCGGGCTGGGGCACGCAGTTCCTCCCGGCGGGCAGGGAATCAGAGGTGGGGGAAAGTCGCAGCTTTCCCTCGCCTCTGATTTGCAGAGCTGGGGGGGTGTGCCGCGCCGCGGCGGGCCAGCTTTTTCTCGCTGCCGTTGGCCTTAAAGTGCCAGCGGCAGCCAGGAGAAGCCAGCAAGCCGCGGCGCGCGCCATGCCTTGGGCGTTGCGAGGGGGGCTAAGGGCCATGGGCACCCCCAGGCAAATGGTGCCCCTGTCTCTTGCCCCCCTTGCCATACCCTAGAAACACCCCTGAGTATCCTCCATACAACATTTGTGGGTTAGGCGTCAATAGCGACAATAGCGTCGCCCCGCCCTTAGAGCATTGCGAACCAGCTACAGCTCTGCCCAAGAGTGTCGCAAATGCATTGTAAAATGTAAACTGCATTTGGACTACTCTCGGAGTCGGGGAGCTGTCACAAGTGTCGCCATGTGCCTGCCACCTTGACTCCAAGAGTGGTGCAAACGCACTTTACGTTACATTTGTGACACGCCTGGGCTGGCACAAGGGACTTGTGCCAGCCTAACTCCAGGTTAGGATAGAGCCCTGAGTTGCATCAGCTGAAGACAATATTATTTCTCTCCCTGGATGCATGTTCCACCTATGGGGAGATTATAAGGCCTCCTATATGCTCCAGTATACAGTAAATGGATGCAACTGCAGATGTTACCTTTCTAGTGTTTTATAGCTGAAACTGTAAAAGTTGCTGCCTTGAGCTATGATGGGTTAAATCAGCTGAATGTTAACCTGCATGTACGTTTTTAGAAGATGGTGGGTCATACTCTGCTCCCCATTTTTTTGAGTCATAGGATCAGCAGCTGCAGGTTCCTTGTTTTCAATAAAACTATATTTTTCCATCTGAGAATCTGTTTCTAGGGATATTCTGTGTTTGCAAAAATCCTGGCCCCTCTAGGTAAAGTCACAGCAGGTCTTGGTAGAAGCTACCAGATCTACAGTGCGATCCTACACGTGTTTGCTCAGAAGTAAGTCCCACAACATTCAATGGGACTTACTCCCAGTAAGTGTGTCCCACCCCACCCCCACTCTGCCCTTTCCTCCGCCCAGTTCCACCCTCCCTGCCTGCCCAGAAATGCTGCACCACCAGCAATGGTTTCACTCCGGGCAGGACTGGTGCTGGGCTGGCACTGGCAGTAAGGCCTTACCGCAGGCATTGGGCATGCCCTACGGCATCTATACAACATCAGCAATGGGATCCAACATAGCTGGATCCCATCGGGCACCGAGACTGCCCCAAAGTCATGAGTAAGTCTCATGATCAAACGAGACCTGAAATCAGAACCTATTAATAAGATCTTTAGTGCACTCTTGGTCTGCAGCCCTCACACAAGATGGTTGAAGAATCACTGACAGGCAGCCTAAGTTTTGATCCTTTTGATCTTATCATCTCTACCTTACCGGTTCACCTGAACTTTTGGAGTTCTGTTTCTGGCCTTGATGATCTGACGGAAAATTTTTGAGCAAATACACAGTAAAAAAAAAGTAGAGGAAACCGACAGCACACACCAGATGTTCCTTTGAGAACCTGCCATATAAACACTACTAAATTTAGCTCTCAGGTTACTTACCAATTCTGTAAGTGATAGGAATTAAGTAGGTCACTTGAGGGTTCTAATTTTATTTATAATTTATGCATCATGACACATAACAAGGTAAGGATAGCCTTGCCCACTCATACATTCAAAAATGGTCCCCTCCCCCCACCCCGGTTCCTGGGCTTCGACTTCTAATCAGATCAATCCACCAAAGCTTTACAGCCCAGTCCTAAGATTATCAATTTCAATGTGATTGTTTCCTAAGTCATGTGCATACGGTCTGCAGACCTCAGTGGTTAATTGGCATGGACCCATTTTAATCAGTGAGGGCAGATTAAAGAGTTAAGGACACTTTTCTTTATTTTGTTGAGATTATTTTGGCTCTGGTGTGTGATCATGCAATAGGGAATGAGACAATGGCAGATAATGAGAAAGATGGTATTCCCTTCAAAGTATGGGTGGTGACTTTTAATCGAATGCGAATTCTTAAACTTCTTCCAATTTTTCAAAAGATCCCTATCTGGAAGTGTTGGTAAGTGTCTTTTCACCGTTATTGATGGGAAGAGAGTTGACCAGTCATCTTAAACCAGGGGTGTCAAACATAAGGTCCGGGGGCCAGATGTGGCCCTCAGAAGCTCTGTACTTGGCCCCTTGGGCTGTGCTGAGGTGCCAATGATGAAAGTGCAGCCAGTGTGATAATTAGGCTCTTCCATATCTTGAAAATAAGTACGATCAAAATTTGCAAATTTTCTCTTCTATTTGCAGCTAATGAGTTCGTGAGAAAAAAGTGCTGATTTCTGGTCATGACCTGCTTAAGGACATCACTGCCTGCTCAATGACATCACTTCTGGCCTTCAGCAGGCATAATGGATGCTATTTGGCCCACTGTATGAAACAAGTTGGACAACGCTGTCTTAAACTCGTTTATCAATTGAGAACCCTAATATTTATGTAAATCCTTATATTTACATCATCCTCAACAGAATAAAAATCTGTTGCGGTCAGTCTGCATAGTATCCCCACCAGTTTCTCCAAAGTCAGAGCCTCTTTCATCTTTCATGTCAGTCAGAATAAAAGATTATGGCATACTGGGTGCAGGACTAGCTACAGAATTGTGGGCACCCTTGGCCAGGTCCCCTCCAGCAGGCCCCCTTCTACTGCACTGAATGCCCTCTCCTTATCTTGGGCAAGCAAGGCAGGTGTTGATGGCCATGCATTTCAATTCTCCTCCCGCTTATTAGGCTTTCCATGCACTTCATGGGGTTGGAGAAATGAATGATTTGGAGATATAGGTAATTCCAAGCAGTGGCGTTTCTACAGGGAGGGCAAAGCTCTAAGTTTTGCAAGAAGCCTTACCTTGCAGTGGAAAACACGCCTCTCCTGCACCGTTTTAGCCAATCCTCACAGGGAACAGCAACATCTTGGCGTTGCTTACTGGCTACAGCAGCAAGGGAGAGGAGGGATTGACATGACAGGGTAAGGCTTCTTGCAACACTTAGAGCTTTGCCCTCCCTGTAGAAACGCCTCTGATTCCTAGGTCACATTGCTGGAGGCCCCAGGGCAAGTCTTGCCCCACTGCTATGATGGCATATTGAGTGCTATCCTTACTACAGGTACTGAGACTTCAGAGTTCACCATAGCCAGGTGGGCCCTCTGATGACTTGTCTCACCTGATGCCCACCTTGGATGAGAGTGTTGTAAAGGGAAATGAGTGTGAAAAATCTGTGTGATGTTGTAGACATGTAACCACATGACTTCAAGGGTGTAACCTTAACTAACTTCTCAGCACCAGGGCAATGCTGCTCCGAGGTAAGGGAACAAACAAACGTTCCCTTACCCCATGTTGACCAACAGCGGCTCCACTGGGTCCACTCAGATGTGCAGGCGCAGAACCAAGAAGACCAGTGTCTGGTTTCCAGGCTTGGAAGGGGACATAAGATTCGGCAGCAGACTTTGCCGCCGTCTCCACTCCCCTCCTGGGTTTGGCCTGCCCTGCAGTCCACCCTCCCTCCAGCCCTCCCCACGTTCCCCCCCCCGCCCCAAATTTGCTTACTTCTGGCTGGTGGTGAAGCTGCTCCTTCCCATTGTCCCATTGTCTTCACAGCACTAAGGCCCAGCTCTGACCCCACACTCTTACCACTGGCGCCTTACGGCACTCTTTATAGCACGCGGAGCCAGCAGTAAGGCAACAGAGTGAGCAGTAAGCTTGATAGGATCAGGTTGCCCCAGAGCACCCTATCTGCATGCATAGAGTTTAATGGACCTTTGCAGACACTGGAAAGGCTCTCTTGTTTCGGAAGTCTGTTGAACTGAGGTCCGTTAAATCCAGCATTTGCTGTGCTGAGCAAAGATGGCAAAAAGAACCAAAGACCAACCTTGGAACATTGTAGCAAACGGATCCCTTCTGGATGCACCCCGTCAAGGGACTGCAGCTCATTACGGGGCGTGAGTTAATAAGCGATGTATTCATCAGAAGAACAAAATATTATGAGCGAAAAGAGCAAAGCAGATAGAACGCTGTCCTGAAAATCACTTGAAATGACAATTTTGCCAACGTATTATGATCCCCCAAATAAAAATACAACAGATTATGGGGAAATTAATGAACCATTTAAAAAGCTTTAGAACTCTCTCTGCCTTTCTGCTGCTGATAATAAAGAGGGCAACGAAGGGTATGAATGCGCTTTGCACTATAATTTTAAAAACAATTATCCATGGGCGCTTGCCAGAGATTAGAAAACTAATTTTCCCTTATTAGTGAGACTTCCTTTCCTCATTAGTGTATAACAGCACAGGGTAGAAATAGGAATTGCCAACTGAATGACTTGAAATAGGAGCAAGATGAACTCATGGAAGTTTTGCCAGGATTTCAAGTACACTCACAATAGTTGCATTCTAGACAGTCCTAGGAATGTAGCCGCTGCCTGCCCAGCTAGTGAAAAATGAAAAAACCACCTCCCTGCATGTAGAAAACTAGCACATCAGTGGGAAGGGTTTGACTTAAGCTTCTCCCTAAAATGCTGCTTTTCTATGTACAGGGAGAGCATGTTTTAATCACTAGGAGACTTCAAACTTACTTCCAGAAGCCCAAAATATTCCAATCCAGGAAAGACTTCTCCATGTGTTTCTGAGGATGGCATAAACTGACCTAATGAAGCCACTGTAGAGCAATGGGGTGTAATTTCACTTGTTCAATATGTTTCAAAGAACAGGTCAAACTCTGTGAGAGATCCCATAAACCTTCCAAAAGAGAGCAGGAACATGGAATATTTAGGGCCAAGATTCCTCCACTTTTGTAATCAGCTTCATGAAATTGAAAAAAAAAATAATTTAAAAAAGTTTTTGTAATCGGCTATAGATTGTTGGCCTTTTGCCAGGCCCCTGGTGGGGCCTACATCAGCCCAATAAAATAATCTCATTAAATATGTTGTATTTGTCATTCTTTTGAACTAACATAGCAACAACTGCCTTTTCATATGTTCAGGTACTTGGGGTATAATCCACTCAAAATGGAACTCTGAAGGGCCCAATCCTAACCAATTTTCTAGTACCAATGCAGGTGCAATGCAGCCCTTTATAAGGGAACAAATTTTCCCTTACCTTGAGGAAACCTCCATGACTGCCTTCCCACTGCAGGATACAGCACCCACCCCACGGGCACAGATGAATCAGCACTGGAAGGTTGGAAAGGATTGGGCCCTTAAATTCTTATCTTAAATTCAAATATTTTAAGAGCACAAATCCTAACCTGGAGTTAGGCCGGCACAGTTAGGCCAGCAAAGTTTGGCTGGCACAAGGCACATTGTAAAGTATGTTTGGACCACTTTTGGAGTCAGAGATGTGCGCCATCCTCCCTGACTCCGAGAGTGGTCCAAACACACTTTACGGTGTTCCTTGTGCTGGTCAAATTTAGCTGGCCTAACTGTGCTGGCCTAACTCCAGATTAGGATTGCATCCTAAAAAATGGCAAAAATTTCAATTCTTGCATTCGTTGAAACTGATTTTGAAATGTAAATGTAAATTTGAGCACTGAATGTGAAATTTTACCTAGACATTTGACATTGAGTGCTTTGTTGACAGATAATGCCTGATTGCTTTGACTTTGGCAGGCATAAAATATGAAACTGTCAAGTGTCAAATTCAGATACAAAACACCATCCATTTAAATGAACAAACCTGTCAGATTCCAAATGCTGCCACAAGCCAAAGACAGGATGCGGTAAAACATTACATTCTACTAGAAGCCAGCTATGAAATACTAAATACCGTTATATGATGTCAACTGTCAAATACTGTAAAATATCAAATATTGAGAACACACATCAGCTATCAAATATTCTGTGAATATTCATCCTCTATTTGAGTCTTCAGAACACATTAGGTTAATATTTTACGTCAACATTAACAAAGGAAGATTTTGAGGAGTTTGGAAAGCAAAATAATTCCAGCTGTGGTACTTAAATTCCTCCCATTGAAACCAATAGGACTTAAAACACTTTTTAAAGTCATGTTTTATTATTGAAAACACAGCTGCTTTGAGATGGCAGCTTTGAGATTTTTTTCAAAATATTTGTTTTTAATTGTGTTTTATATTTTTAATTTTATTAGCTGGATGGCTTTAATGATGAAAGTTGCGGGTGGAACATTTTAATAAATAAAAAATTGGAATGTTTAATAATTTGAATTAGTTATTATTCTAATAATAACTCTTAGTTAAGATCATCTGGAAATCAGTAATTCCCAAAGTGTGTTCCACGTGAGAACTACTACTGTAACATGAGAAAGACATTAATGGTCCAATGCTGCTTAGGTAATGGTCCAATCCTATTTGGATGCTAGACTTGCCAGGTTTTCAAAATGACAATAAGGGACACACCGGTATCGGGATACCTGCTTTCTATCAAATCACTCCATGGTTACCAGAAATAATATAAACATGATGCAGTTAGCCGTGGCAAGGCAGCAGCAACAGCAGCAGAATTTTAGAATGGGATTTTTTAAGCCCCGTTCAATATTGATGCGGGACACGATTTTTAAATCTTAAATACAGGAAGTCCCTTATAATAAGGGACACCTGGCAAATCTACTGGATGCTGCACTGACCTTGCACGGATACCAGCATGATGTTCGTCATATCCAAAGCCTGGCCAGCATGGGCAGGGGGATGAGGAGACAGCCGAGCCTGAGCCACATCCTGAACCTCCCCCAGTGTCCTAGCAACCACTACATTGTCCAGAAGCCCTCACTGGGTATTGAGGTCCATGCGGCAGCAATGCCATGACTGAGGCGTTGATGAGCAATGAGGGTCTGTGTCGTACAGTTCACTGGATGACAGCTGCTTGTGTGAGTGGCTGTCAACTGGAAACTATGTGACAGAAGATGGTCATCACTCATGCATGTCTTGATTGCAATGATACTACGGCTGAAAACATGCAGGAACAACAATAGCTGGGTCAGTGATGAGCTAGGTGCTTATCTAGCTCCTAGCTAGATGAGGACTAGGTGTGGAGGGCTAGGTGTGGAGGCTAGGTGCAGAGGCATAACTTCAGTAGAGCCTGAGGGGCATCTGCCCCAGGCGCTATGCCAAACGGGGAGCACATGCCTGTGGCCCAGTTATGAAGGAGGCGCAGGTAGCTTTGCATCTCCTGTTACTTCTCCTTCAAAGGGAAGCCTCCACAGGAGAAGGGACACAAAGCCACCTCAGCCAGCATCCCCTCCTCTGGGGAGAACCCGGAAGTGACATCACTATGTTATGTGATATCATGATGTCACTGCTCTGGATGCTAGGGCACTGTGTTTTGCCTCTGGTTGGGTGCTCCATGGCTGGTGGAAGTTGGTCAAGGCTACTTTCTATCAGGAACACACTCACTGGGTGGCATCACATCCATGGCAGTGTGCCAGCATATCTTGAGGATAGGATTTGGCTCTAAATTTGGAAAGACTGTTCAGCTAAGGCACACAAGGAGTCTGTCCAGTTTGTCTTGGTATGAGTCACTGTGTTGGGCTTGCCATTTTCCAGTCAGGAGTTGGGTCCAAAAGAGTGACTTTTAAAAAAAAACAGACAGAGTTGGGGGTGGGGAGTGGAGTTCCTTTTAGGACAAAATTAAATTTAATTCTTACATGTTACACTCTAAACATAAATCTCCTCTGTTATAGATGCATGTTTACCATTTTATTTCAGGAAGGGGAGTCTATCTCCATTATTAGATGTTTGGGAAACATTAAACTATGCAGTCTGGGAGGGTTAACAGGCCAGTATTTTGATGAGGAAATGTAAATTTGAGGGGGAAATTATGTTGAAATGATTGATTTTGTAGCTGCTAATCTCCGCCAAAGGCTTCTTCTAGTTCCCCCTTCCTTGCATGAAAGAAGGAAGGGCCTCTCTGTTTGTTAGCTGAGCAAGAACTCCAGGTCATGAGCTAACCCTGGGGATCTTTTTTGCTCTATTGAAACATTACAATAACATTAAGGTTCCAATGAAAACTTGGAAGGGTGTTATCTCCTGTTCAAGACATGCAATTTATAACATTATCCTGCCACTTTGTAAAGTCAGAAGGTTGATCTTTTTCTTCCCTGTAAGACGGTGAAATCTGTGACCTGGTGAAAGATGGTTCAGCTTTAAGCACTGGCATGATGACAGGTGCCCAGATGTGACCCACGGGCCCGTTTCAAAAGCCAGAAGAATAATCGAACTGGAATAAAGTCAAGCCGCATCTAGCCAGAATATCGCTGCTTCTCAGAGAAAGATCTAATGAAGTCATGTTAGGATGAACTAGGCTGATTGACTTCAAATGGAATATTATACACACCAGAGTCCATGTTGAAGAAAAAGACAAATTGATCATGCTTTTCTGTGTTCCCTATATCTGACCTAGAATTGCAAGAGCAGGTGCTAAACTAGGGCTGATCTATAACGGGCCATTAGCTTCACAGCCCGCTATGCTGTGGTCTATGCTATGATCCTCCACCATGCAGCCCAACACAGAGGCTCTCATGTCTATGTTGGCTAAACAGTCAGGATACTGAGAAGTATACATGGGTGCGAAGATTACTTATACCCCAGATACAGTCGGGGAGGAGGAACAGAAAGGAGAACAATTCTCAAGCTATATTATTGTATAAACATTTTATAGCCGGGACTTTCCGACTGGGCTATTTGCTGTATAAGCATGTGCAAGGATCCGTTAGTATGCCTCTAGACTTATCCGGGGGAAGGGAATTACATCCCCTACCGCTTAAGAGTCTCCGGTGGTTGCCTGACTGCTGCTGGATGCAGCGGTAGCCATTTGGTACACCCATGGTGGCCAGGCAGCTCAGGATTGGGTTGCCCATATATTTGTGATGGGCATCTAGTAATGTGCCCAGGATTCAATGGAGCCTCTATCTATGTATGTGAGCGTGTGTGTGTATATCCATGCATGCATGAGACAGGAAAAAATAAGTCTTTTTCCTTTTTGTGCCTTATGGAGTTATGATGGACAAAGTTCCAAAACGTGAGCAGTTCACACAGATTATGGGCAGGTGACACCCATAAACTCATATGCATACTAATGAAAATTATGTGCCTAACCTTCTGTTGAACAGGCTCTAGCTCTGCATTGTGTCATTGCATTGTAGCAGATATCAGCAACTGATATCTCCTCCCCTCCTGGTGCAGCTGAATCCATCCCCTTTGCATGTATATGTGAATACCTCTGAGATTCCAACCCTGCGACAGTACCTGCCTAGGTGGTCCTGCCAGCATGAAGCTAGGAAGGTGGCTCTGATCAAAAGAGCAATCTATGCCTGATATATTCGATGCCGTGGTTTCATTCAACACATTTTAATACCGGAGGTCACTTATAAAACTAATTATTAAACGTTTCCTCTTGTCATCAAAATGGATGGCAGATGGCATGCCTTTGCCTTCTCCCACCTGGGGAGCTGAAAGATTCTCCTGACAAAATAGAAAAAAAATCTGGTAGAAATTCCATATTGATATTTCAAACAAATTTGTATTTCAGCTGTGCTCTCTAGGAACACAAACGGGTATGTGTGAAAAGATCAAGCGCTATCTGAACCCAAGCTATTTTTTCAATGTGCTGTTCCTAACAGGAAGCATACTTTACTCTAGAAAGGCATCATGGTTTTGATTAAGGGTTATTTTATTTTGAAAGGTGGAGTTGTGTTTTCTTTTGTGTGCAATTCTATCATGCTGATCGTAGGAGCCTTAGAACAAAGCTCAGCATTGTTGCCATGTCAAGGGGCCGAGACAAACCCACAAAGACAACAGACTCAGATTTCAGAAAGATACCTCCCAGGGTACCATTTCAGGGATGTTTACTATAATATTAACTGTTTATTGAGCATATGGACCTGCCTTATATTGGAGCAAAGCATTGGACCATCTAGCCCAGTACTGTATACTCTGGCAGGAGGCAACTCTCCAAGAACTCAAACTAGACAACTTTCTCAGCCTTGCCACCTGCAGGTCTTTGACTGGCTGTGCCACGGGTTGAATCTGGGTCCTTGTACCTGCCAAGCAATTATGTGCTTTGCCATCAAGCTACAAACAAAATAGGTAGAAATCCAGCATGAAGTGAAAATTAACAGACGTATCAGAAAATGTTCCACATGCACCCCCAGAAAGGAGGACAGAAAATGTGGGCACATCTTCAGGTTTCACTTTAATTTGGGCCCAAATAACAAATAAATACACTCCAACTAAATTTAAAAAATGGATAGGTCCAGTTTTTGTTTAAAATGTCCCATTAATTTTAGTGGAATTACACCAATGGAAACCAGCGCTATCTTCCATTAAGGATGCAAGTCTGGACCTACTTAGCATCAAATGATACATTACTTTAAGGATGTGGTTTGCAAGATATGCTGAAAAAACTTAAAATAGCAGCTGGATCAGGCCTCTAGGACTATGGTATTGATGGGTGCCTTTAACCCTACTGTACCACTTTGGCCCTGATCTAATGGCTGCTATCTGCCAAGGAGGAAAATTCTCATCAGTAGCATTCCTATGGTGGGGACGGGACTCTGACGCAATCCTAACTGACTTTCCAGCACTGGGGTAAGAACAATCTAGCTCTGGGGGAAGGGAATAAGCATTCCCTTACCTTGAGGAGGCTTCCGTGACTACTACTCCACTGCAAGATGCAGCACATGCCCCATTGGCACAGCTATGTCAGTGCTGGAAAGTGGGTTAGCATTACACCCTAAGTGTTGCGGGAGCCTGAGTTTTCTGTATAATGTGGCCTCTCCCCTTGCATCCAGAGCCATTCACAGCTCAGAGAGCGAAGCCTCTGAGCTGACTCTCTACGCAGAAAATATCTCTGGAGGCAAGGGGGAGAGGCAATGTTACATAGGAGCTCTGGCTCCTGCAACACTTAGCGTTCCCCCCCCCCCCGTAGGCTCGCCACTGTCTCAGTGGTGCTGAGCTTTTCCTCCTTGGCAAATAGCTGGCAATAGTGTATTGTTACTAAGAAGTAAGCCCCAGTGAACCCAGTTGGACTTCTGAGTAAACATGCATAGATTCATGCTGTAAGTCATGGAGCTTACTTATGAGCAAGATGTGAAAAGCGTATGGACCAGTTTAGAGGAAGGCAAGGTGGCAAGACTTCTTAAGGGACTGAAGCTTAAAACGTCCTCTTTTGACTGTGCAACAAGCATGCTGGTTGACACACCCTTTGCCCAGAATTCCCTTTGATTTGTGCTTGCTTTCTTTGATCACTGATAGATAGCAACTCAAGCCATTCTGTGTAATCCAATACAACTGAGAGATTCCCTGAGGTCAGACCAATATGCCAACAAAGTCATTTTTCAAGGCAAAAACACTGAAGGAAAAAACAATGCAAAGAATAACGGTATAAGAGCATCTGTCTGCTGTTTGGAGTCAACTGGTCTATTTTAAAGCTACACTTGGAAAGCTTTAAGATTTTTTACTTTAAACAAAAGGCTTATATATTATGAAATGCGCCACTCTTATGCGCCACATTCATTCTATTCTTCTATGCGCCACATAGAAGAGACAATGGTTAAGAAACTATTTCCTCTGTGGATAATTTGAAATTAGTTAGATTTGTGTGACCCCCGACTCCACTTCAAGGAATTTCAATGAGACCGCAATCCTAAGCTGTGCTGGAACAGGAAGGCCAGCAGGCCCGCACCATATCCAGCGAAGGTAGGGACTGCACCGAAGCCTCCACAGGACAAGGGCACATTTGTGCCCTTGCCCCGGGGTAGGCGCCAGCTGTGTCTATGGGCTACTTGGATCTGCACCCACTATATAGCAGGTATAGATCAGAGGTCCCTGTGCAGCCCAAATCAGGGTCGCACGGGACGGGGATTTGGGTGTGGCCTAGCGGGCTCATCCAGGCTCCACCCTCCTCCTTGGGCTGGCTCACTTTCCACCCGCCCAGTTCCTCCCTCCTTCCCCCCACCTAGAACCACCCCTGTGCCAGCCAAACTCGGCTGGTGCAGGAGCGGTGCACCAGCAGCTTCAGCCTGCACTGTGGGGCCGACGCTGCTGCCTGCGTTGGCCCTGCAGCAGCAGTGCTGGCGCGAAAGTGCCTTACGGGACCAACACAAGCACCCTTGGATTGCACCCTCAGTGATAGCACTGTGCAGTGGTTAGAGTGCTGAACTAGAACTTCACAGAAGGGACCAAAATAAGGCAGGCATAATGCTTGTATGATGTCATATCCTCCACACCTTGATGCTAGTGAGGGCAGCAAAAGGGAACACTGACTACGGCTTCCCTCTTGCAGCCTTTTTCTTCCTGCGGCGCATCTTGCAGAACATGTTGGTGTAGTTTATGAAGAACATCAATAATCCTGCAAAGACAAGACAAAGGACCACGTGAACTGATATGAGAAAGCAAAGAAACCAGAGGACCCTCCATTGCCCCTGAGGTCTCTGACTAAGGGCACAATACTAACCAGCTTACCAGCACTGACGTAGCGGTGCCAATGGGGCATGTGCAGTGGGGAGGGGGGTAGTCATGGAGGCCTCCTCAAGGTCAGGGCATGTTTGTTGCCTTACCTGGGAGCTGCAGTGCCCTTACCCCAGTGCTGGAAAGTTGTTTAGGGTTGCGCCCTCAGAGTGAGGCTGCTCACCAATCCATATGTCCTTCTTTGGTGAGTGCCTGGTTGTGGGGCCATGAGCCTGTTACACAAACAGGAAAAGAATAAAATGTGGAGGACAAGTAGGGAGGCAGGCTAGCTGGTCTTCCTTTCTTTTGAATTTACGCATGATGTTATTTGTCAGTTATAGACTGCCATGCACTTTCCACTGCTGTTCAATTCCCAGACTCCCCAGATTTGGGGGCTACTTTTCATTTGGGGAGGTTTTCTCAAGGAGGCTTCCTTCCATGTAGGCTGTCTACCTTTGCATGGTGGCATTGTGAGCTACTTTTTCCCTGTTCACTCCCTGTTAAAAGAGTAAAACAGGGAGATTAGTGTTAGGGTACAAATACTGTTGATTGATTGATTGATTGATTGATTGATTGATTGATTGATTGATTGATTGATTGATTGATTGATTGAT